>CM057132.1:4734857-4976857 GCA_029964075.1 Patiria pectinifera
AACCCCCAAGCCTGGCGCGGTTACACGAGGTTGATTCTTTTCTTTTTAAAGGGAATGTACATCATTGGTTTTTGATGTAATTTTCAGAAATGAACTATTTGAGGGGTTAGTGTATATAGATCAAATATTGTTACACTGACATTTTTGAAGTTTTGTGTTCGAAAAGGTTGGGAAAAACCAAGAAAAACAAAAATGTTTAAGTAGTCTGGTTCCCTGACTCCACAAAAGATAAAATGGATCAATTTATAGTTGATGGAAAATTGTAAGGCACGGGAACCAGTCTAGCTGGCCTGCACCCATTCATGAAACATGTAACCAATAGCAAACAAAATTTGGACTGAAAAAATGGTTAATTTGGAGCAGTAGTTGAAAAATAGTTAGGTTTTTCCAACGCTGGTCGGCCGACCACCGTTGGAAATGTATACAAAAATACCATTTTCTTGAAAATGACTTCACACCAGGTGCCATAATTTTACAAAATGCTTGAGACTATCAAATTTTACCAACATCCTAGTAAGGTATTTCGTAAAAACTTGGTAGTTTTATTTTTCCAGTGAGTTTGACGGTTTTGAGACATAATCTTTCATTGAAAAAAAAACTTTTTCATTTTGCCGACGCGCATGGCTACGGCGACGCGCGCGCATACCAGAAACCGGAGACTTTTTTTTTTTGGCCTAAGATGGAATCCAAACATTTTTGAAAGGTTTGGGATGTTATCTGGGCTGTTAGGCCCGAAAGATTCCGACAGACGTTGAGATTCATATTCGTTTACTACTTACCCGTTGAAACACCTGTGAAAGGGTAGTTCTTGTCTTTAGAGATTATGGTTTTCAAGACAGCAGTGTATGGGCTTTAGGCTAAAAAAGTGATTGTCATAAGTATAGGCGTATTGTCATATTGAATGTCAGAAGTTGACCCTCTTTTTTCCATAGGTTAAGACGGTCGCCAACGTAGAGGCACAAGCTGAAGGCGTCAAGATGACAAATGTCTCGCATCCCCTCAACATCTTCAAAGAAGGACATTCCAAGATACCCCGTCATCAACGGAATACAGACGGTGGACTGGAGCACAAGACAGGAAACAATGACAAGATATCCCACCGGCTGAATACAGATGACAAGCTGGTGTGGGAGACTACGAAGAATGATGATAACCCGCCAGCACTCGCCGACCAATCAGCGAGCGGAGAAAACATAGCGGACGAACTCCACGTGTTGTACCAGAAGTTGCGCAGTGACCCCGCGACCGTATCCAGGGAAGTGATGTTGGCCCAGAAGTTCACTTTCATTAGAATAGCAATGTGCGGGAGCCAGGCACTCATCAACCCCATGGCAACGGTTGCCAAGAAAAATGTCCCTTCTCTAACTTTGACTATGGTACCTGAAAGCATCACCAAACGAAAGGGTGAAGGATACGCGTTCAACGAGAAGCTCATTTTTGAATATTTGTATCGATATCCCATCCCTTACCTAAGCATCGGTGGTCACCGCTTCATCAACTTCCGAAGGTACGGCGACTTTCAGCCAATCTCCTTAACCGTCTTTGCTGACCCTGTGGAGAGGTTCACCAAGCTGTTTTACCTCATCCGGAAGGTGTACAAGAGGCAAAAACGATGGGGAATGAAAGCTAAGAGTAACATCCAGCTCAGACCAGAAGCAAGGAACACCACTCTGGCGAGATGCGCCATGCTACTTGATAAGAACAGGCTGGACTCGAGGCTTAGCCAGATAATCCAGAGGAAATACTGTGGCTTCGAACTATCGTCCCTCGCACGCGTAATGTGTGGGGAGGATAAGCGATGCAGCCAGCATGATGCAACCAACTACACCCTGCAAGAGGCACTCAAGAACTTGGAGGACTTCCTCGTGGTTGGCTTCGCTGACGATCTGGAGACGACTGTTAGAGTCATGGAGAGACTTCTGCCGTTCTACTTGACTGATTACCAACAGGAATTTCTGGACCAAATTGAGAAGGAAACGAAGAGGATACATTCCTTGGAGGTGACTAACATGCTACGGCGGGTGTTGGAGACTGACTATGTGCTGTATGATGCAGCGAAGGACCGCTTTGAAAAACTGAAGCAGGAACTGAAAATTGGATGAGTGGCGGACGGTAAAAAACTGCACAGGTGAAGAAATTTGTGTCTGATTGGCTTTCCGTTTATTTGATATTCGCCTGTTTGACATTCGACTTGACATTCGCCTATTGAGGTTTGATGAGCAGGCGTAGTTCGACATTTGGATGGACTTTAGTAATACGGACTCTTTGGTTTGTATTGCGCGTGCCTTGATGAGTATAATTAGGACACTGGCACGTGAGGGTTAGATCCATGGTACGGGTGCATTAACGACAGCGTTCGATTAGTGTCAACCACCACTGCCCCAGCTCGCGAGCGGGTCTTGTGGCTGTCCGGGTACCGTAACCGGACGATTTCGTGGCCAGCTAGATTAAAAATGGTGGGAAACTCAATACGAAGCGAGTACAATGGAGATATGACACAATTATTTCCCAATTATTAAATGTTCAATTGGATGGACATATTTTTTTTTTATATCTTCCGATTCCAGCAACTATTGATCTGCTAACAGTGATAAAACTTTTGTACCAGCGAAGCATACCAGGTGTGTTTGCATTTTAAAGTCCCCGCGCAACAACCTTTGACCTTAATTTCTCAGAATGCCAGGCGAATACACCCCAGCGTTCGATTAGCCTCATTTCGTGGTCCCGGAGTGTAAACCCCGTGTATACACCGGGAAGCTACTAAGGCATCCAATGTAATTAAAGAGACAAGATTTAATACATTCCAAAGTGTATATAACACAGGAACAGGCAGCCATGCTACATTTGAAATCAGTCATGCTGGCATGCGAATTTCTTTTTTTACCGTTTTTCTTCGGAAATTGTTGGATTTACAGATTTGATCGCATTATTGATCGATTTCCGATTGACTGCTCAATATGTGACGCAAGGATTGACCATTTACTAATTCGATGGACTGAATGACTGAACACATTGATTTACTGACTGTGATACAGCTTTATTGAGCGGTTAACTGCCTTCCAGTATTGGATTTCGCTATTGGATTATTTTTTTTCAGTTTGAGTATGCCCATAGGACTCGGTGTGGACTTTCAGATTCTTTGCATATAAATTGCAGTGTGAAAGAGAAAGTATCCTTATAAATAGTGTCAATCATTTTTTTTTCTATGCGGTTTATAGACCTTTTGGGCAATTCCACGGTTACTCACGTTACATTTTTGATGTACTTTTGAGTTTTCTTGGGCTGTAATTACCTTACTGAAAAAGGTTTAATAACTGTTATCCCCATGGTAGATAGAGTAGACCTAGACCTAAGCACCAAAGATGACATCCAGAAAAAATGTGAATGTATGATAAACGAGATGCACAAAATCAGTTACTCACGTTACATTTTCGTAACGCGAGTAACCGATTTTGTGCATCTTGTCTATAGTACATAACACATATTTCTGGATGTCGTCTTTGGTGCTTAGGTAGGTCTAGGTCTACTCTATCTACCATGGGGACAACAGTTATTAAACCTTTTCAGTAAGGTAATTACAGCCGAAGCAAACTCAAAAGTACATCAAAAATGTAACGTGAGTAACCATGGAATTGTCCTTATGCGTAGCAGCCATCATAGAGGATATTGCCTTGTATTGCTGGTACAATGTATACACATGAGTGAACCATTTGTGCATTTATTGTTACTAAATTAAAATAACAAAAGATGCCCTCTAAGATGGCTGCTACACATAAGGTCTATACCCTGTACGACAATGAATGGGCTTAATCCGGCCCACTGGTAGACTGCAGCATGAAAAGACTTGGAGTGAATAGATATTCTGAATCAATTGAATAGAATGCTGTGCTCCTTTCGGGACCAGCTTTTTTAGCGTCCGTCCTGTTTTAATTACCCAAAAAGGTAACACTATCAAAGACACCTCTTAGCCATATCCATGTCCTTATGATTTATTATCATACATTTCTGCAAACTGAGTGAAGGATTTACAACATTTGATCAAACACTAAAGTGACATGAAAACACTTCTGGTAACTAACATTTAGTTACCCACAGCACAAAAAAAACCTTTGTTAAAGATATTTATACCTCTATGCACTCGTAACTGTACAATTTTACTTAAGTACATCCATTCAATGATGTGTTGAAAAAACAAAAAAACACTGGTAATAAAAGTCTAGAAGGTTAATTTGGAACTTTGTTGAATGTAACAGTCTCATTATTACCTCCGCCAAGGAGAGTTCGTTTTCATCGGATTTGGTTAGTTTGTGGGTTGGTTGGTTGGTTTGTAATTAGTCTGTTAACAAGATTACTCAAAACAATATGGACCGGTTGGCATGAAATTTTTAGGAGTGGTCCTTGGTACAAGTGCAACTCCATCAGGTTTTAGAAGTACATGTAGTCCGGATCTGGGTCTGGATCCAGGATTTTTTAAAAGGGTTCTTCACCATTTATGCCAGTACATGTATTTCTTTTGGGTGTACTGACATTATGGCGGGGAATTGTTTGTTTAGCCTTGGCGGAGGTTTGCGCTCTTTGAGTGCTTTCTAGTTTCATAATGAACAACCTTTTTATTCCTGTCAACGTGAGTATTTCAATATTGGGTATTTGACTGTTTTCCACATACAATGATGGTGGCAAAAAATTCTTTAACTTTTCAAAAATGTAGACAGATGAAATTTGCAAGTGATTTTCTGGATTCCGCTTTGCACTCTTTTGACTTTGCTTGTTCGTGGCAATGGACCGATCCAGTAAGCTCCGCCAGTGCGCACGTGGGCAAATTAACACGTACTCCTCTCCAATGCCGCACTGCATTTTCCTTCCGCGCGCATCATACGCGCGTGCACGCATGTCGGACTTTAGTGCACGCACGTCGGACATAAATCACGGCTGTGATTGGTCAGAACACCATGGGGCGGTGCTTACTGGATCGGTCCATTGGAGGAGGCAATGATCAGCATCAACTTGTACTCGGTGAGATATGGGGGATGAGCCTATGGGCCATCTCAAGCCACCCACAGCCAAACCCCCGAAGGTTTTCAGATTTGAGATACATCTTCCCAATAAACCCTTGGATTTATGTCCATATCATTTGATTTGTTTGAAGGGCACAAATCCCATGATAAGAATCCACAACAGATCCTACAACTAGATCAATGCATCTGCAAATTGCTCGCCGAAGACATATAAACCCCAACCACCCATCAACATCTGTCACTGTGGCTTTTCTATTCTTCACTGTTTATTGTAGTTTGTAGTACACACATCAAGTTTCGGCAATGTCCATAAAAAACCCAAACAAGCAACCAAATTCAGGAACTCATGACACATACTATGAGTTCTGGTTGAAATCTCAGAAGAATATCAGATGAGTAGTAATTAGAGGTTAGATTACGGAGCTGAAAGTTGTAAAAGGCATTAAATAGGAGGGAGATTGAGGGGAAACTTAAGATCCAAGAAAACAATATTTTGTTGAGCCTAAAAGCAACACAGGATCTATTAACAGTGCATGTACATGTATGTATGTATTTGCCTGAAAGGACGCTCCTAAAAACTGCCCATCAAAATTTTTCAAAAGGAACTATACAGTGATGAAAACTTCACATTTATGAATTTTTAAATTAAAAAATCCAGAAAAAGTCCCGATTAAAGGAGTTGTTACTTTTCCGGGTGGAACAGCCAAAAGCATGGACACAAAATGGTAATTTGTGTCTAGATTTGTGAGTGACATAGAGGGCAGGTACTAGCAGTGCGAATCTCGCTCTCGTAGGCTCGATGCTTGCAGGTATCACACATCCAGAACAGATTGTCCATAATGGGACGACCAGTCACTATGCAGGTAGGGAACTTGGAGTCGCAGCTTGCACACATGGAGGACCTAGGAACAAGAACAGAGAACATGTCTAATTGATATGGATAGACAAATGAGGCCGATCCTCAAGAGTTCTATTTGATTTGTTCATGAAGAAACTTGTTGTCGCATCGATCTTAAGTCCATCACTAAGCCCTGTGAGTCGAGTGTCAAGTATAAACAGGGGATGAGTAATTACAAAGCAACACTTCTGTCCCAGTTCATTAACCCTAACTCCCTAGGCCTTTTTGGTAGGATGTAGCCTCAATCCTGCAATTGGCCTCATGGGAAAATAGCATATAGCCTCAATCCTGTAAATTTCTCCATTGTTTTTTTAATATGGTGTGTGGAGGGGTGACCACTGCCTGAATCCTGCAAAATCCTGCGGCAGTGACTTGTCAATATGTCGAGGCTTGGCCAATGACATCCTGGAGCATTTCAAGCATAATCCAGGCCTATATTAATGCAAGACTGAGCAATAACACACAAGGTCCAGAACGAGACCTTGACAAAGTGCATCCTTCAAAGTAGCCTCAAGCCTCCAAATTCCTCCACTTTGGCAAAGAGGATTTTGGAGGATTCAGGGCGGTTAGGGTTAACATTCAAATGAACAGCTTATTAATTTATGAAAAAAAACCCCGTTTATTGGAATAACTTATGACTTGACTTGGGATTGGATGACTTATGAGGACACTGGTCAGATTTGTCCAGTTTTTACAGGTAGTAAGAACTCTTTTTATCACGGTGCAGAGATATCATGCAATGAAATAGGCATGTTTGTGTAAATACCTGAATTAATTTAAAGGGAAGATACAACATTTGCAAACATCAAAAAACGAAATGATCAAATTATCACGAAAAACCTTACTGAATTGTTAGGGACTGACAATCTAAAGCATCCTTTAAAATCGTGGCTCCCGGTGGGCTGACATTTTCAAGAAAAAATGTATTTTTCCAACGCTGGTCGGCCGACCAGCGTTGGAGAAAACTGGCTTTTTTCAAAAACTGTTCTTAATTTTTCATATTTAGTTATTCTGACTCTTCTTTGCAATTGATCACACACCTGTGGAGGGGTACAAGCCTGCGAGACTGATTCTCTGACCTTACAATTCCCCAAAGTGTATTAATTGCTTTGTTTCATCTTAAGTAGGGTCAGGGAACCAGACTACAAGAACATGATAGGTTTTCTTGGTTTTTCCAGCATCTACAAGCCCAAAACATGAAACAAGTCAGTTTAACAATATTTTATATAACATACTTATCCTCCAAATCCATTTATTTCTGAAAATTGCAGCAAAAGCAAATGTTGTACATTCCCTTTAACCCTATGCCACAGATGTTCAAACCACATAGCTGTTACGACAAACTGGATCAGCAGAATTATATTACGGTCAACATGTCCTTGCAATTCAATCACAAGTCAGTAGTTACAAGCTGTTGAAATAAATTGCAACAAAGGCATTCCTTTGGCACTGTTCATCTAATTGTGATGTTACTAATTGTGATGTTACTAATTGTGATGTTACTAATTGTGATGTTACGAATTGTGATGTTACTAATTGTGTTGTTACTAATTGTGCTGTTACTAATTATGTTGTTACTAATTGTGATGTTACTAATTGTGATGTTACTAATTGTGATGTTACTAATTGTGATGTTACTAATTGTGATGTTACTAATTGTGATGTTACTAATTGTGATGTTACTAATTGTGATGTTACTAATTGTGATGTTACTAATTGTGATGTTACTAATGGTGACCCGACGTCCGTCCAACTGGAGAATGACTTGATATTGACTTCTGCTTTATGATTGACTTGTGATTTACTTCAGATTGACTTGAGACTGACTTTGGATTTACTTGAAATTGACTTAAGACTGACTTCAGATTACTTTGTGATTGACTCATGTTGACATGTAACTGACTTGAGATTGACTTGAGAACTCTGGGATGACACACATACAACTCTTGGAAGCTTTGTATGAAATCTAAATACTAGGTTCAAGTTTTCTTACCAGTCTGGTAGCATCGTCTCACAGTTGGGACATTCCGACTTGTTGGTACGTGAATCTTTAGGAGCATGTCTGAAGAGAAAAAAAAACGAGAAAGGCACTGTTTTAAGTTGCTCTATTATCAAACTTTGTCGCAAGTTACCCACAATTTGAAACTGACATTTTACAAAAATACGGTTTTCTCCTTAACTGAAACAAGGACATGCTGCCGCCATCTTGATTTTTCCCCATTCATAACAACGTAACCAATGCGAGGCTGGAAGGAAAAATAGTCTGTTTCCTTTTTGCACAAAAATCATTATCAATCAGTACTGTTATTCCATACGGGGAACATGACTGAAATGGTGGCAGCATGATAAAGGTCTAGTACAAAATCTCAAGCTGTGTTTGAACCGTTGTTCAAATAAAGTAATGAAATTTAATTCTTTTTCTGTAAGATACTAAACTAGTGTGAACATTCAGAACTTATAGAGTACTTGTTCAAATTCTTCCTTTGTCATGTAAGACAGCCAGAGAAGACCTGACTAGGGTTGCAAGGCAGCCTACACTGATTCCTAAGTGAGATTGGCATATTGCAGGAGACTACAGACATGTGTCTGTTGGTACTGCCAGTCAAAGTGTAGCACACTACAATTTTTGAGAAGACAAACTGTTTTCACTTGCTAGAAAGTATTGATCTGCGAAGTACAGTGGAACGTTGCTATACCGAACATTCAACTATACTAAACATCATCCTTGGCTCACGATTTTTGTGTACATGTAACGTACCAAAATTGTTGTTGGAAAATGTCAACAGAAGAGCGACAAATGGCTATTATTTCCCCAAGGAATAGAAGGGATAACTTCTTAACCCTAACCCTAACCCCCTAAAGGGCGGTTTTGGGGTCAAGTACCAAATACCACATAATACTACATGTGTTGTGCACACTTGTATGGAAAGAAATGCATACTACAGATTATATTTAGGCCAAAAAAAATAAATAAGTCGGTCTCTGGTCAGCGCGCGCGTCGATTTTAATCATGCGCGTCAATCTTTTTTTTCTCCAAAATGTTCCGCGGTAGCTCCAACAGCGCCCTCTATTGCCGCACCTCCTCAATTTTTTTTTACCAAAGAGCACCAAGGAATGGGAAACTGCACCAAGGCAAATGATCGAAAGCACCAAGGCAAATTATGGAGGCCACCAATGTACATGAGGACACCAAAAAAGCAAAATAGTACCCCACCTTGTCTGTACAATCCAAGCTTGAAGAAAAAAAAAAAAGCCGCGTCCCCGCGTCAATTTCGGAACTTTGGTCTGACCAGAGACCGAATATATATTTTTTTTGGCCTTACTACATATTTTGTAGCTTTAGGGTCTGTTAGGGTTAAAGTGATATGACTTACTTGGTGAATATCTCCAGTGCCAGTGCCTCGTAATGCTCCTGCTGTGCCTGGCTCAGAGCCTCGGTTGATTCCAGCTTAATGAATGCCTTGGAGCAGGTACCGAAGGCCCTGTTAGCGCAGGCTGCGAGACCTAGCAAGGAGTAGATGTCTACTGGGTCTAGGATGTCATCGTATTCACGCAGGTGGAGGGCAGTCTTCATGCTAGCATCTACATAACCTAGATATGATACAGGCATTGATATACACGTACATGAACACTTAGCAATTGTTGGCCACTGTGATGTGACACATAGCTGTTTTATAATTAACAATTGTTGACTGCTGTAATAAGGGAATAAATGTGTGCTCGAGAGGTTTTTATCACTCTGTTTAAGACCACTTAGAGTCTGGGTGCTGATAATTACCCGAGCCGGAGGCGAGGGTAATTATCAGCACCCAGACTCTAAGCGGTCTTAAACGGAGTGATAAATACCGACCGAGCACATATTTATTCCCATTCATAAATACTTTTTCGGTTAAAAAATATCAAATAATTCGTTCAAAAAATCCCGATTTTGTTCAACAAGCTCACTTCATGCTTTTTGAAACATCCCTCTAGCAAAATAATGGAGTGTTCAGCTGGCGAGTAAGTTCTGTGCGATGATGCGTAGAACGCACCTGGGGCGTTGCGTTTGGAATTTTGAACTTTAAAATTATGACTCCCTGGTAGTGTTGCGCATGCCTACATGAGGATTGTGAACGTTCAACCAACGAAACGGTAAGAGGCACTGGATTTTTAGGAGTCCACATTTTATTGTGACACTGGAAAGGTGCTTAAGACCAGCTAGCCATATCTTTATCATCCATTTAAGACTGGCCACGTGACGAGCTCTCGACCAATAGGAATAGCTAAACTGTCTGAGGTATTTATGAATGTAGGATATGTTGTTTTCAATATCCCAGGGGTGCATAGCACCTAAAGTGAAGCCGAGGGTGCTATGTACCCTGAGGGGTTAAAAATGACATATCCCACATCACAGCAGTCAACAATTGTTTGTTGTATCGTGCAAATAAGTAAAAACATAAACATTTTTAACTTGCTATTTACGTAATAAATGAAATCTCCGCAGTGTAACCTTTTGGATTACTGTGAGCTTTCCTTCCAGACAGGAGATTGGGAGGTTGCAGCTCTCTGTATCAGATTGTGAATTTTTCATTGGTTGAGAATTGTCCATGTGGCATATTTAAGAGGTACATGTATATGAGCACTGAATGCACTCGGTAGAGTATATCACTCCATGTACCCAGACAAATCACCTTGATTGTTCTAAGAGATCTATTGAAACTTTTGTCTTGGCTGCTTCTAGCCTTGGCCCAAGACGTCAGTGATCAATAGCGATAGTTGCATTGTTGTTTAGCGCCCTTGCATAATTGTTTTTTTTTTTACTTTCTCTCACAAACGTCTTGGTCATTTCCTAGCAATAGCATCGGTGTAAATATTAATAAATTCGAACAAAACAGCAGTTCCCATTTGATACTGCAGTAGTCGCATGCTCGCGTGGGGTATCACTGCGTTGCATAAATGAACAACGATGCTTGATTATCGCATACTGTAGCGTGTATGTTTACAACCGTTGCGCGAGCAGGCGCGACTGACTATTAACCATTTCTCGATTGCTGATTGGTTCCCTGGGAAAGCCTAGGGAGAAAATAAAGGAAAAGTTAAACCGCTGATTAGAAATGGCCAAGACGTTAGTGTGATTAGGCGCGCTGGTCTAATTGTTGTGCCATTAGAGGGCGCACTATGCACGATACACTATCAGACACTAGCGTCTTGGGCCAAAACTAGGCTGCTTCTTACAAATACAAGACAATCAGAACAGACTCTAAATGTGCCTGTTTTTATGACAGCAACATGTACCTTGTTGGGTACTCACACCATGGGAACAATGGGACCCGTGTTTGTAAAACAGTGCCCCAGAAGAGAAATTCTAAAGAGGGATGAAGGGAGAACAATGCAAGTATACAAATAATGAATGTTTGTGAGTGCAATGGTAAGAATAATTTCATGACGTGACAGATGAAATGTTCCATTTCACGAGGCGAAGCCGAGTGGAATGGAACATTTCATCTGTCACCGAATGAAATTATTCTTTCCATTGCACGAACGTGAAACATTCATTATTTGTTTGATATAACACCTAAATAAATCCTTGTCATCTGATTGGTTGACTTCTAAAACTGTTTCAAAGTTCGACAAGTTCATCATATTTATATTAATGCAAACTGTTCGACAGGTTAAGAACAATCAGATTCAATTTATCTCGATTGAAAACAGCGCCACCACCAGCAGAAGTGACACCGTGCAATGGAAGTTCTATTCACAGTGCAATAGAACTACCATTCACAGTGCAATAGAACTTCCATTGCACTGTGCGCTGCGCACCATGCGCGCGCCGTGCGTTGGTACAAATAATTCGATGACATGTGATCCACGATCCACCAATCAGATGACTGGGATTTATTCAGGTGTTGTATAATACCCCATAATGTAGTCTATGCCATAGTGATGTCTGAATAAAAAGAAATTCTCTTTGTCAAATGCCTAATTCTTCTTAACTCACAACAGCTATTATACAGATAATGCATCTTTATAGGTGCAATGGTAAGGTAAATTTCATGAGGTGACAGATGGAAATTACCTTGTGTGGAATGCAACATTCCATCTCTCACTGAATGAAGTGACTCGTCCATTGCAGGAATGTGAAACATTCATTATTTGTTTTACACACAACACCTGACTAAATCCTCATCATCTGATTGGTCAGAGCCACCAAATGTGAGACCATGCAATAGAGCTTCTAGTTTTGCGGCACAGCCGCGACGTGGTTTGGGACGAATAATTCAATGACATGTGATCAACAATCCATCAATCAGATAATGGGGATTTATTCAGGCGTTGTACAAAAATAATTTGATGGTATAACAAAACATGTGTTGTCTGTTGTGCTAGAGTCCATTAATTTTGTACACCCTTAGCAGTTTTACCTTAGGCCCCCCAAAAAAGTCTCCAGTTTCTGGTATGCGCGCGCGTCGCCGTAGCCATGTGCGTCGGCCAAATGAAAAAGTTTTTTTTTCAATGAAAGATGATGTCTCAAACCGCCAAACTCACTGGTTTGACTGGAATCCTGCTGCTGCACAATTTTAACGTGTTTTTAGATTGGGTTATGGTCGAGAATAAGCTTTATGTGGCCTCTCTGGGCTCCCATATATTTGCACTAAGTTTAGTCGGGCACCGTTTGCAGTCATCAGCCGACATTTGAAGCAAAAAAATCAGGTAAAAAAAAAAAAAAGCCACGTCACCGCACCACTTTTTGGGCAAGCTCCATACCAGAAACCGGAGACTTTTTTTTTTTGGCCTTAAGTACCATTTTCCTACCAAGGATATTGAATTGCCATAGACCACAACACTGCAGTCTATAGTTAACCATAGTCTGCCTCACCTTGATAGAGCTGTCTCTGAGCCAGTAAGAAGAAGTGGAAAGCCTCAGCCCCTCTCCAGGCATTGTCAATGATCTTGGTATCTGAGCTAGCCATAGCCTCTTCCTCAAGCAGGCCGGCTAGGGCTGAGGCTGCCTGCAAGAAGCAACAGTGTTAAAACAGTGCTTATTAAATCTGTGCAACCAAGATACGGAAGTGGTGCTTGTATATGACACCCAGAGTATGTGTAACCAATTCGGGTGATTCACAATGCAGTGCCCCACTAAGAGTTTGCCATGGAGAGTTCATTTTCCCAGTGCATTGTGGGAGGTTAGTAGTTAAAAAAGCAAATGAAATCGAGTATCTGTTGGCCCTTTTTAAAATTTTTTATATATCAATATGGTGTTTTTTGTAAGGCAGCAACACGCTATGCCGTTATCTATAACAAATGGACCGATCCAGCAAGCCCCGCCCACTGCGCACGTGGGCAAATTAACACGTGCTCCTCTCCAATGCCACACCGCATTTTCCTGCCCCGCGCATCATATGCCTGTGCACGCATGTCGGACTTTCATGCACGCACGTCGGACCTAAATCACGGCTGTGATTGGTCTGAACACCATGGGACGGTGCTTTTTGGATTGGTCCATTAGCTCAAGTTGTCAACTGACACTTATTCAAATGGGACGTGTTTTGTCAACCGTAAACTTGAAAAATGGACTCTCCATGGCAAACTCTTGGTGTAGTGTATTGCCCAATTTCAATCAAAATGTAAAGTCTTCACATAAAGCACTATTTGCAAAAGCCCATTTAATTACAAATGACTTAAAAGATGCATACTCCATGCTAAAACAAAAGCAGATTGTCTCTCCAAACGTTTTTTTCTATTTGTATGTTATGATTAATTAAAACACTACTTTATTTCGATTTTGGTCATGTGCAACCCTCTGAAAAAGGGATTTCATTTTGTGCACAAATAACCCACCCAAATTATTGTCTGGCAGCCAATTATTCAAATTTTGTGAAGAAATATTTCAATTAGTAAACATCAGTGGATTTTTTTTGTTCAGTGCGTCATTCAAAAGTGAATAACTATTTTTCGAGGTGAACGCATCGTTAACAAACCTCAGCTTTCTTCTTAGATTTTGCTTTCAATCGAGAGGACAGCTTCATCTGTTCATGGTAGCTCTCAACCTAGGAACAGAAAAACGAATGTCAGTATCATGGTGAACCAATATTGAGGATGAGAACAGGAGTGTTATGTTTCATTATTTGAGGACGGGAGTGTTAACTTGAACAAAACTGTTTCTATTATTAACCAGTTCGCGCCGGGAATATTTTGACATTGACCGGTCCTAGACGCGGGACTGTTTTTCACAAAGGCCGTCATCAGCGGGTCGCAGACAGATGTTTCCGGCCTCGCTCGTCGCGTTTGTTTATTCGTCATCCATTACAAATACCGCAAAACCTTTACATGTATACAAGTCATCCGACGTGAACTGGTTAATGGAAACCCACGATATGCCAAGACCCTATATCCAATATCACCGAGAAGTAGCAGTTTGTTCCAGGCTGCATAATGCACTGATCTATTGCTTTGTATCCAGGGGAACATGACACTCTATAAATGACTAACACTATTATTATTACATTCCAACCTACCATCAAGGCACCGAGGACATACAGCTTCTTGGTTCTCAGCGGCTTGACCTTCTTCTTGACATTCTCTTCTGCGATCTGTTTGTAAAACAAAATAAAACAATATGCTGTAATACTAAAAGCGATACTCAAATTTATCATAACATCTGAACTTGTACCCACACTGACCAAAAATACTCAATTTAGCATTACACCCCAAAGACTTTTCCTACTAATACTGAAAGGTTGAGCAATCTGCAATGCTGTGGCTACCATGGGCATTTCTGTTTATGCGGCTTAGGTCGCTTAAACGTTACAAAAATTATTTGGCACATCAAACCCCATGTAAAAGTAATGGGAGACTTTTGAGACGTTGGTAGCAAACATACTGGTCCCTTTTCAATTGTTTACGTCATGTTTCAGCCAAAGCGCGCATGCTCAATGGAAAAAACGACTGGTATGTTTGCTGCCACCAACGTCTCAAAGGTCTCCCATTGAGGCTGGGCTCTTAGTCTGGTTCCCAGACCAAAAGATTCTATCTATTCTGACAAATATTCAGTCAGGTAGAATCAACTATCGCATGACCAAAATGGGCAGAATCCATATGTTTTCACTTGGCATTCGGACAAAACACCCATCACTCTAGCTTGTTCTCAGTCCTGAAACTTTTGTGTTCTGCAAGTCAAAGCTTGTGTTAATTAAACCCAGAGCCAAATCCAATGCCTAGTATTTGTATGTAATGTACAATGTGTACATGAGAATGCACACAGACCAGGGCAGGGCTTTGCTACATCGTTCCAATTTTGAATGTGACAGTTACCCTGTTCTAAGATATGAAAGAGATATCAGGGCTGATTGTCAGGTCAGGGAACCAGACTATCTCGGCTCTATGGTATTTCATCCAGTAAATCAAATCAAGTGTTACAACTTGAGGGATTTGAGAGATTGAGAGTTTGGCGATTCCTGAATCACTCACACTGAACATGAGTTTGGCAGCCTCGATGAAGTGATTGGCTTTCCTGTACAGCTCTATTGCCTGTAGTTTCTTATCCTTCTCCAGTAAGTGAGCAGCATAGCGAGCCAGTAGGTTATCTATCTCCTTGATGCTATGGGCTTTGGCTAACTCCACCGCCTGGTCCCATTGGTTCAGCTCTACACAGCAGTCTACTGCCTTCTTGACTTGGTGACATTTGAGGTAAGCGGCTACGGCTTCCTGGCACATGCCCACTGTCACAAACATGGCGGCTATATCCTGGGGTCAAAGGTCAAGGTGTTGAAACAGAATCTGTAAAGTTTGGTTCTATATATATCAAACATTATATACACTTGTGGTTAAAACAGGGGCCTTCAGTCTAAATGAATCGGCACAGGCACTAACCTTAAAACGCAGTGAGATTTAAAAGTTTTTGGAGTTTTTTAAATTTTCTCTAAGAAGTTTTCTTCAATTTCAGTGGTAACCTCTATAAGTTTGTAAACACAAGATATACTGTTTTAATAGCCCAACTGAAGTGAAAATGTTCAAAACATGCCACAACTGATTGGTAATTGGGCTGATTTAATAAAGCTGAACACCATTCCAAGGTAAAATAAATGAAATTAGGAAGTAATGATAGAGGCCAAGTCAGGTGTTTGACTGCCTGCTTACCGGCAGGAGTCGGTGGTTTTCGGGCAGCGAGTCAGCCAGTTTCTGCAGCCCCACAAAGTCCTCCAGGAGATAGTAGCACTCAGCCAATCTCTCCTGGTTGTTACCCTGCACGTAGTAGGTCACGGCATTGCTCCATTTCTGCCGGTCGGCGTAGTAGTCACCGATAGCATTCCAGGCTTGTTGGAGCTGAGTGTCATCGCCGCCACCGCTGCCGGCCTTCAGCAGCTGCACCACACGGAACCAGTCGCCTAGCTTGAGGCGCAGACTGACTGCAAGATCCCTGCAATTCAAAGTGTTGGCAAACAGATCTGTAATTTAAGCGACCTGCTTGCCATGTGTTCACATGGGAGTCAGGTTGGCATAGCGGTACTTTCCTCGCCTTCCACCGCTGTGATCCGGGTTTGAATCCCGCCTGGGCCAATATGTGGATTGGGTTTTCAGTCCCTGCCTGATTTTGTGGGTTTTCGCCAGAATATTCTTCTGGGGTTTTCCTCCCACCTCTAAAACTGTAATTTCTTTTCATTGTCTCCTCTGTACAGGTTTCTTCAGGCTTTCGGGCTACAGTGCCTATAGGGTACTTTTGAGGAATCCTTGGTTTCATTACCAGAAAGAAATAAAATAAATTGGGATAGTAACCAGCTAGGTTTATTCACATCTTTTGCATTGAGGCACTTTTGTTATTATTTTGGTTCAGTGACAATACCTGCCATATTGTCTAGTCAAGCACCAGTGAAAGAAAAGCACTGCTCTCTGAGTTAGCAGTAGTGAATGAAGTCTATTGGTGATGATATAATTGAGTATACTTTTTACTTTTAAAGTTGAACAAAGAAATTGACTGGAGCTGGTTTGAAACTAAGACCTCCTAATTGGCATTCCGGTGCTCTACTCACTGAGCTATGCAGCTCTACGTTGGTGGCTCCCCATTTTGTCAATGTCTTTGTTCAAGGGGCGCTAGTAAGAAGCCACAAAGCCATATATGCCACATAGCCGGGAATCACGCCCAAAGTCACGATGCTAACAATATTAACAATGCTGCAAACCCGGGAAATAGCAAATGGAGATCAGTCAAAAAGAATACTGATTTTTAGTACAAATGAAAAAAAACAAAAAACAAAGGAATATGACTAATTTTGACAGTACATGAATTTCATTAACTGATCTGTATTCATTTTTTCATTTTTTTTTAAACTCAAAACAGGGAAACACTCTTTACAGCTCGAATGACGACATCAATGGCCTGTGTACACAGTGATTTTGAACGCAAGTGTCTTAGTACCAAACTACATCATAAAAAGAGAGATTAACTTAACCAAAAAACGTGATAATGGAGTAAAAGATAAGCCTGTTGAAGACCACCATATCTTCTGGTCATTGTGAAATGGTTTCTCTGCAACAAAACCTTTGACAAAATTGTTTTAAATTATGTGATCAAATAACATGCCAGGCTGTGCTCCGTGGTCATATATGGGTCGATGTGGCTGGCAACCATAGGCGCCTTTACGTGCCAGCGGCCCGACCATGTTGTAGCCGCGCCCTTCGCAATTCAGCATACCAGCTGCGAGTAAGGATGATTAGCCTCCCAAATTATTATTAACAGTTTGTGCAAAGAGAAAAGAGAAGACAGAAAAAAAGCAGGTAAAAAAGAGAAAAAGTACAAACACCTGCAAAATGAATTTTTAGCAAAGAAAGAACTACTTGAGAGAACCCTGAAAATTTGGTGCCCAAAAATGCTAAGGATAAGAGAGCACTGACCTGCGATCCATATCCATGTACATCCGCTCTGCATCTTCAAACCTCTTGAAGTAAGCAGCAACCTCTGCACTTCTCATCACCTCACTCTGAAGGTTACCCAGCCGCTTGACAAACTCAATGCCTTGGTAGTCCTTACAGCGTACAAAGGCCTGCTCTGCCATCTTCAGGTCTAGGTTCTCTAAAGAGGCCTCGGCAAGAAGACGCCTAGAGTGTGAGAAAGAAACAGTCAAAAAATGACCATTAAAGGCATATAGCACCATTTGCGTTTATCCCAAAAGTAACCTGCGGCATTATTGAAAAAAACTTGGAAATTATGTTTTTTATAGATGTTAAGTTGTTAAGTTGGCTTCCATATTGTTCAAGTACGGTACTGGCCACATTTTAAAAGTGGCCTCCATATTCAGTTGTATATGTGATGGTATGAAGAGACCCAAAGAAGACTGCCACAAACTACAGTGTTGTGTAGTAATTACACAGCATAAAGTTGGCCTCCATCTGACTATAATTACAGGAATCTCTGTGTGTCTCTGTGTCTGTCTGAACTTTATCTCCCGAACTGGGCACTGTATGAAGTTGAAAATTGCCAGGTGTATATTGCTCGGGACCCCAGAATATGCAGTGTCAAGTTTGAAGTTGTTTGGAACAGCTGTTTTCAAAAAGCTGCAAAAAACAGCAAAACCGGAGGCCTAGACCATACAAACTGCTGCACACTTTGAAAGGGCATTGCACTCTACCGCGCCACGGCTACGGGTCTACACACGTGGAAATGGTAGTTGACTGTATGGGCTCCACCATTTCTTGAAGGGAGAAGATTGCGCAGCGGTGAGGTGGGTCTCGACCATTTTTTTAAGGGGAGGAATGCGCAACAGTGAGGTGTAGATATGGTGCACTATTATACAGGCACTGCACTCTATGCCGCCATGTTTGCAGGTCTACCGGAGGCCAAGCAATTTGCCCATTTCAAACAGGCACGTTTTGAACGGGAACTGCACTAGTACTGTTAAAGTGACGGCCACATTTGGCAAGTGGCCATCATCTTCAAGTCTCAGATCTCCAAGGAGGCTTGGTTAAAAGATGCAAAGGATGAGAGACGAAAAATCACAGCCAACAGTGGCTTTAACCCTCCGAGCAGCGAAGTGGTGATTTCATTCTCCACATTTTCCAAATATGGGCATAATTTTTTTTCAATGGGCCAATAAGGCCAAGCTTCCATGTAATCCTCACCCCTACTATACACCACAAGCCTGTAGACTCCCATTGGCCAGACCCTACCCACTCCGGAGAAAGGAGTGTTGAAAGACAGAAGATGGCGCCCAATGCCTTTGTGCAGTAATGGGAGATCTTAGTGGCCAACCCCTAAGTGCCGCCGATCCCTTTGTATCAACCCCTCGTGCCGCCAGGAGCCCAGACAGGTTGTAAACAATCCCTGGCCATGTGAATGACCTATATCTTGTGCATGTACAGGCATGCCAGGGTTATTGACCTATAAACACATGTGGTGATAAAATTCTCCACGTGGTTCCACGGTGTGATTTTTTTTAATAAGCTGCTCGGAGGGAAAAAAATGATTGCAACTACATTGGCCATCATGTTCTATAGACAAGCCACTAGTTGAGGTAGAGGTGGCCTCTATTTTATTACATTTTTGTTTCGGGATGACATGGTTTATCCTTCTCTCTGATGCAAGCAGTTTACTCACCAAAGTCTGGGATGAGGATTATCTTCAATGAACTGAGCCGCGTCTTCAATGCCAACCTTCTCAAGCAGGTCTCTGGAATCACGCAAAGACTGCAAACAAAATCACAGATGAGAAAATGCCGTTCAGACTCGGCACATCTCGGCTCAGATCCACTGAATAAATGTGTATTAGTATGTAACTATCTTTGTAGATTAACAAAGATAGTTGCAGACTTACAAACTCTCCAATAATGGATAAAATGTAAAAGACTTAAAGAGCACAGACTGATGAAAATGATCAAACTGAGACAGTAAAAGTCTAACCAACAAACACAGATACAGTGGATCTCGATAAGTCAAACCTCAGGGGAATTGGCTCAAATTTTGAGTTAAGCAGAGTTTTGAGTTATCCAATGGATTTTCTATTGAACAACAATTGACAGGAATAACTTTTTACTTTCAGATTATCACAATCTTAGATGGTTAGTAACAGACTATCATAGATAGTTACAAGGTAAACAAACAGTTACACAGTTGAATAGCAGGTATAAAACTTGCAGGTTGTCACAGACCAATATAAATTGTCAAAATGAGATAGTTGAAGCCTATCAAACTGACACAGACCGTCCCAGACTAACAAGAGCAGTAACAGTCGACAGACATACATAGATACAGACTTAGACAGATGGTCACAGACTTACACAGGTGATCACACGCATGTTTACGTTACATACCTAGGGTGGACATTCCCTTGCTTCCGTGTATTTAAGAAAAAGCTCTAAAAAAAACTTATTTTATTCTCACTGTGAAAACACTTTCAACCCAATTTTTTTCTATGATTCCCGTTAGTGTTTCTCTTCGTTTTGCCAGATAAACCTAACCCCAAAATGCCTCTAAATCTGTTTTCCAGAAATGGGGAAACACTGTGTGGACTTGCCCAAGTCCACACAACGTCGCCTCTACCTGGTTTATGTGGACCTCTTTTGTTCGGAAGTCCACACAGTGAATGCAATGCCTACCCAACCTAACACAAATAACAAAAGATTTACACTGATAATCAGAGAATCACAAAGATAGTTACAGAGTAAATGGATAGCCACAGACAGAGTGACAAGTACATAGGTATGGGCACAGATGTAATGATTTCCATGCCGAGTTGTTGAAAGTAATTGGGACCTTATCAAGATTTCATACAGATTCAAAGTGACTTGTTATGAACATCTATCATGTCTATGCAAGAGATGAAGACACACACACAGATACTGACAAAGACTCGGTCCGAGTTATTATGACACATGCAGACCCAAACTACCTTGATCTCCATGTCCAACATGTTGTCCTTGCTGGGATGCTCAGGATCTTTCAAGATCTCATCCAGGAGAACAGACTTGATCTGAAGATCCTCAAAGTGACAGATGTAACCAGAACTCATGATGGGCTCCTGTCGGTGATACAGAAAATGATTGGAAAAGAAAAAGGAAGGGCAGTTTGTAAAAATCCTCCAAGATTAACCTTAAGTCCCTAGGAATTTTTGCTAGGATGTAACTTCAATTCTGCAAAATCCTCCAACTGGAAACTGCCTCCTTTAAAAAAAAATACAGCCTCAATCTTGGAAAAATCCTCCGTTATTTCTTAAATGTGGACTTTGGATGCGTGACCACTGCCTCAATCCTGCAAAATCCTCCGGAAATAATTGTCAATATGTTGAGGCAGAGCCAGTGACATCCTGGAGCAGTGTGAATGATTTCAAGTATAATATAGGCCTAAATGTATGCATGGCTGAGCATGAACATCACAAGGTCCGGCCCAAGACATTGACACAGTGCATCCTATGAAGTGAGCAAAACGCTTTTGCCAAATAGCCTCAATCCTGCAAAATCCTCCATTTTGCAAAGAGGATTATGGAGGATTTGGGATGGTTAGGGTTAATGCAAACATTCCATCCTGCATAAGCTTCCTAAAAGTTTCTTAACCTGTTTTGGTTGTTATACATGTACACTGTAACAATTCTACCTTTCCTGCAGTTGACTAGTTTATCGTATAGCACACGTATGTAACGCACTGCTGTTGCACTTTCAACCATGTTAATTATGTCAATAAGTTTACCCCAAATCACAGGTCACAAGGTTTTGCTGGCTGGTCTCTGACTTGATAGATTGTAGCTGCATGAAAACCCCTCAACTGTGAAAAGTGAGAGTATGACTGATGGCTGCTTGAGAGCCATTGCCAATGTGCGTCTACACTTGGGTGTCAAGAAATGCCGTGGTCCAATGGTTACGGTGTGCGACTCATGCATGTGGGTTTAAACCCTGACAGGAACATGGTTCTTGTGTTCTTGGGCAAGACACTTTACTACAATTGCATAGCTGCCAACTTTTCAAAATCCCAATTAGTAATCAACCCGCGGGGTCATTTTCAACTGCTCGTATATTAACAATGTACCGGTATGTACCACCTTTACCAACATCGAGTACATGTACATGGTTTGCATGTACATATACATGTGCTTACCCTTCTTGTTGTGATTAATAATGTACTGTAGGCCATAGGATAATTTAAAAAAAAATTTAAATAAAAGTTTTTAATAAGGGAATAACAGTGTGAGGAGCCGGTCTTCACTGCGTGATAATGACCGGGTGTGGGGGTGACCGCTGTCAATGGACCGAGACGAAGTCGAGGTCCATTAACAGCGGTCACCCCCACACCCGGTCATTATCACGCAGTGAAGACCGGATCCTCACACTGTTATTCCCATTAATAAATACCTTTATAACGAAATAAACAGTTAAAATGCTCCAATTTTGTGACTTTTCCCGGCGATATTTCCAGACTTTTTTGTGTTCATGTTCATGGGCCATATTTTAGCTTAACAGCTATAACGACGTAAACTCAACAGAAACTACTGCCGTAGCGAAACAAATTACAACAATGTTTTCATATCTTTACCTGATGGAGGAAGCTGAAATCTCGTTTACACATTCCTTGTGTCCGGAATTACAAAGTTGTTTGGTTTAGGAAAGGGTGAAGTGTTTCAAAGAAAATAAATCGTAGATCTACGCTTTCGTCGTAAACATCCACAGTATATACTGCACTGCTGTACGATGTCGTTTCAAAACTTCCTTACGGTACGCGCGCGCACGCACATATCCCTGGCAACTGTGTTGCGTACGCGCGCGTCAGTCTCACGCGATGGGGGTTGAGCGCATGTGCAGTGCTCAATTTTTAAAAGCTACCGCAGGACTGTTACTATATTTTGACCAATCATTGGCTTGCATGGGGCTGAACGGGGCTTGATCAATGCTGGTTCTGGGGCCATTTATTAGCTTGATCTTTGAAGCCGGTCCATTATCACCATTAATGACCGGCCACGTGATCGAGTCTCGACCAATCAGAAACCATCAACTCTCCAAGGTATTTATTAATAATTCTTTTTTTAAATTAACTTCGTTTTACTGTCTGTATTTGTGTGTTGAAGTCAAATAAATAATAACAATAATAACATGTGCACATATTGGGTACTTGGATACCTATGAGGGTAGAGACCCGATTGTGCTAATCTTGAGCTGCTGCAGAATACTTGACTCATGGCCTAATCAACAGGGGTAATAATTGTCAAGCGTTTGTTTGTGCACATTCAGATTTTGTACTCTGCGTCACATATGAGCAATCCAGTCTGTGAACACACCTTGCACTTCAGAGGCCCTTGTGAGTATGCCGAACAGCGCCATCTATTGTTCCTGCATGGCATCCATTGGCCAATCTGATAATGAGGTAGTTTTCGAACTAATCCAATACCAACCTCTGGGTCCAGGTTCCTGAAGATGTACATCCTCGTCTTCTCCATCATGGCAAAGAGCTCGGTGTTATCCTGAGCCCACTTCATATCCCAGACATCCTTACGTTCAAACTCCAGCTGCTGTCCCTGTATCTCCTGACCGTCCCCGTTGACCCACTTGGTCTCCAGGTCATAGAAGGTCAGGATACCGGTGATGTCGATGATAGCTAGACGACTGGCAGCCAAAGAAAATATCAGAATTGTATTCTAGTTCTCACACTAGTCGGCCATATTGAATTGAAAGTTAGGTAAAATCTTAATTTTTGGAACTTGCAAAGAGAAATGAAAGCAACTTAATTCATGATAAATTCCAGTCTGCTTCAATGAATAATTTAAAATGCGTAATGTTTAAAGCCATATTTAAAAACAGTTCAACAGTTGACAATTAATGAAATACATTTAAGGAACTCGACAAAAATGGCCAACTCGTGAATAAGGCCCATTATTCTCTTATTCATAAATACCCGAGACAGTTTACCTATTCCTATTGGTTGAGAGCCCGTCACGTGAGTGGTTTTAGACCGCCATTCATAAATACCTCAGACAGTTTAGCTATTCCTATTGGTCGAGAGCTCGTCACGTGGCCGGTATTAAACGGATGATAAAGACATGGCTAGCTGGTCTTCAACACTTTTCCAGTGTCACAATAAAATGTGGACTCCTAAAAATCCAGTGCCTCTCACCGTTTTATTGGTTGAACGTTCACAATCCTCACGTAGGCATGCGCAACACTACCAGCGAGTCAGAATTTTATAGTTCTAAATTCAAAACGCAACGCCCCAGGTGCGTTCTGCGCAACTTCGTGCAGAACATGCTACGCGCGCATTAATCTCCATAAAAGGGTTGTTTACATCTTACTCGCCAGCTGAACACTCCATGATTTTGCTAGAGGGATGTTTCAAAAAGCATAAAGTGAATTTGTTGAACAAAATCGGGATGTTTTGAACGAATTATATGATTTTTTCTTACCGAAAAGGTATTTATGAATGGGAATAAATGTGTGCTTCGGAGGTTTTTATCACTCTGTTTAAGACCACTTAGAGTCTGGGTGCTGATAATTACCCTCGCCTCCGGCTCGGGTAATTATCAGCACCCAGACTCTAAGTGGTCTTAAACAGAGTGATAAAAACCTCCGGAGCACGCATTTATTCCCTTATTAAAACACCGCTCTGTGTGGAATGTGTAAAACCGGTTGCGAGCACCCGTAGTACGCACCACACCCTCTGCTGGCTTGAGAGTCATGATATGATCTCCATATAAGGACAGGCTGAGCACACTGCATGCGTTGAACATGCCATAGAAAAGTTTTGAACATGTAGTAAAATGGTACAACAAAAGTTCTTGGAAGTTTGTCAACTTTGCGAATTTTTTTTTTTTTTTTAACCAATACCACTGAAAACAGGTCTATATGAATGGGGATAGTAGTGTGCTTGGGCCATTATCAATGGCCAGGCCCCCAACCAGTTTCAAATTACACATTTATAACTGCTCCATCACACGATGAGTTTAAGTTCAAGTCTACCACACCTCGAGTCCCAGTTCAACCCCATTCTGGAGAATCGTCCTCATGATACTTACGCTGAGTTACAGTTGAGTGACAGTGCGTGTGGGCGGCAGTTGACCGTGTGTTTGTTGGTGAGAGCCAGGTGGGGCAGTGAGTAACGGTTGAGTGTGCCAGACTCACGACCCACAATGAGTAACTTGTCTGAAGCACACACACAGCAAACTGCATCATTGGTTGGCTGATATGGTGTAAGACAAAACAAGAAGGAATATTCTTTACATTGTTGTTTATTACAGGGGCTGTTGAAAGTCATTTATGTTTGTGGCTCAAGCACAGGAAAAATGAAAATTGTCTACAACCAGTGGCAGGTCGTTGACAATAATAAAATACAAGGATTATATAAACATAAGGCTAAAAATGATACTCTTTACACAGTCCCACAAGGGCTTTTGCACTCTATTGTTTTCAGAGTCCTAAAAAAAGTAAACGTAATGCAATACAGTGTGAATGGGTCAAGTTGAAAATTGGGGCGAATTTCAGATGTTTGAGAATAGACCTTTATCATGCTGCCACCATTTCAGTCATGTTCCCTGTATCCAATAACAGTACTGAATGATAATGTTTGCAGGGCAAAAAGGAACCAGACTATTTTTATCTTCAGCCTCGCTTTGGTTACGTTGATTTTAATGGGACAAAATCATGATGGCTGCAACATGATAATAATCTATACGCACAAACCCTCCTTTAGCTACACCTGGGATTACTCACTGCAAAAGCCTTGCTGAAGTCCAGTATGGACTCCCCAGCCCCTGATGGCGTATCATCGATATGATAGACCCTCTCTCTGCTATCCTTCTTGCGGCCCATGGCTTGGTTGACCTCCATCGCTGTTAGCTTCTTAGCCGTCTTAAACTGCCAGACATAGAATGCCTCCTTGGAGGCTGCTATGACGTGGGTCCGAGTCACCGCTATGTAGATGGGTTCTGAAAGTGGTAAGAAAAACACAAGTGTGTGATACTGAAAGATAGCTCAGTTGATGGCAGAGCACCGGAACGGCAATCCGGAGGTGGCTCAAGTCAATTTCTTTGTCCAACGTTTAAAAATAATTATAACGCACCTACTCAGTTTCCTAGTTTATTTGAAAATTGTTAATAAAGAACAGTTTCCTCTCTGAGTTGTACCCGTTTGCCATTACCCAGGTTTGCAGCATTGCTAATGTGACTTTGGGCGTGATCCCTGGCTACATGGCATATATGGGTTTATGCCTTCTGATTAGCGCTCCTTGAACAAAAACATTGACAATATGGAAACCCCCAACACAGGGCGGGATAGCTCGGTCTAGCTGGTCTAACTAGAAATACACACTCTTCCCAATGGCCACAGCCAAATATTACATGCTTATCATGCACAAGCAAACATACTCAGGACCCCAGTTCAGCTAGTTACACAGCTAACTTGCCAAAATCTGTTGTGTTTTTCTAAATAAGTCACGATTGAAAAAGCAGCAGGAACAGTTTAAATATTTTGTGCTACTTTGGAACACTCATCACATGTAGTGCCCTTTTCTCTCCATCACAACTGCTTAAAGATCGACATGTGAATTTTTAAGAGTGTATACTTTTCATTTTTTACAACATCAAAACTTACCAATGTCAATGTACTTTGATTCCAGCGGTGTTCCAATTGAATTGCATAGCACCAGCACAAACTGTATTGATCAAAAGAAATATGGGTTACAAAGTAAGGCCCAAAAAAAAAAGTCTCCGGTTTCTGGTATGGAGCTTACCCAAAAAGTGGTGCGGCGACGCGGCCTTTTTTTTTTTTTACCCGACTTTTTTGCTTCAAATGTCGGCTGATGACTGCAAATGGTGCCCGACTAAACTTAGTGCAAATATATGGGAGTCCAGAGAGGCCACATAAACTTATTCTCGATCATAGCCCCATCTAAAAACACGTTAAAATTGTGCAGCAGCAGGATTCCAGTCAAACCAGTGAGTTTGGCGGTTTTGAGACATCATCTTTCATTGAAAAAAAAACTTTTTCATTTTGCCGACGCGCATGGCTACGGCAACACGCGCGCATACCAGAAACCGGAGACTTTTGGGGGGGGGGGGGGCCTAAGGTACATGTATTTAACTTTCATTGTAATTTCATCACGAATACCCAAGTTAGATCATGTAGATTATTGATGCGATTGGTACTTGCTGAAAGGAAATCAGGTAGAAAATGAAGTAAGAAGTGTGAACCACTTTCCACTGCAAATATTATAATTGTGATAATTCGATCAATAAGTGGAGTACTATCCATATTTTGGTTGCTGAGCTCCATACAATGTAATTACTTACTGCATTCACTTTCTTTAAGGCCATTTTCCCCAATTTCTTTTCCCACTTCCTCAATTTTACAAAATTTTAAACTGCTTACTAATATCCCATAAAGAGCAAATGCTATGTAGGTCTAACATATAGCAAATGGAATCCCAAAATGTATATTATTTTGGAGTTTCGTGACCAGATAGAGCTGGCACATATAAAAATTCATTGTAGCTTCTGTGGCCTCTTTGAAGAAGACATTAATTTTGTGTAATTTTGCTCATAACAGGCAGAAAACCTTCAGGAAAAATAAATTTATATTTGTTAAAAATTCAGAAAGAAAATAAATATGTGACGAAAGGTCAACTGCATGTAAATACCATTATCTGGGGCCAAAGGTCATCCAGATGAACAGTGAAGAGAGTGAAACTTAAAATGTCTTTAAATTTGCGTATCGTGTAAGGAGTTATCTTATTAAAGGCATAGGATCATCTGCATTAAAGTAACCTACCAAATTATTATCAAAAAGCTTACTTGGAAGAAAGATTGTACTGGTACTAAACACCCTGTGAAATTATTCCATAAGGCTTGCTGTCATTTAGAAGAAATAAAAAAAATGTAGGTGATTTCCCAAAGAACAGTCAGTTGACAGAGTTTTGGAAATATAATAGTATAATTGACGAAATTGTGTTTTGTGTCAAAAGGTTGAGCATGGTTTTTCGCTGTTTCCTCTAAAAGTAAAATATCCACTGAGCTGAAACTTCAACAGGTTAGGCTTGAAACATTCTTCTTTGGATTTTGAGTGGTGTAGTTATTGGAAACGAACAAAATGCATGAAAATGCAAATGATCCTATACATGTATGCCTGTTTGGATAAGTTGAGAACAGGTTTATTTTTAATAGTTTCATTGTATGGATATTATTGGCAGAATCAGGAACAACTTCACTGAAATCATCTTGTAACGAAGTTATCAGTTTGTGAACAACGCTCTTCACTAAGGAAAGATTCTGGT
This sequence comes from Patiria pectinifera, assembly GCA_029964075.1. Taxonomy (NCBI): domain Eukaryota; kingdom Metazoa; phylum Echinodermata; class Asteroidea; order Valvatida; family Asterinidae; genus Patiria; species Patiria pectinifera. The sequence goes on from CM057132.1 coordinate 4,762,980, forward strand.
TGTTTCTGTTTAGAATTCTGCAACTAATACTCGATACAATGAGCCTATTGTGGATAAATTGTGAACAAATAATCTCGGATATTTAAAGGCATATATGATCATTTGCTTTTCATGCATTTTGTTCATTTCCAATAACAACACTACTCAAAATCCAAAGAGGAATGTTCAAACCTAACCTGGTGATTAAGTTTCAGCTCAGTGGATATTACACTTTTCGAGAAAACAGTGAAAAACTGTGCACAAGCTTAAGATTACGAAAGACGATTTTGTGTAGCGAGCTCTTAATTTCCAACAATCAGTCAAGACAGACGGAATTATTTCACGGGTGTTTAGTACCAGTATGATCTTTATTACGAGTCACCTTTTTGCATGTTTTGATAATAATTCGGTAGGTTACTTTTTGGATAAATGCAAATGATACCATGTGTTTTTAATGAGATGACTCCTTACCAGCAAGGGAAGTGTGCAATTTGCAGAATGGAAATATCAGGTGCAAAAACTCAAAATGTAAGACAAAAGTTGAAAACACAACGGTGTGAATTATTACTGCATAACTTTTCATTACCAAACTACATTTTGTGTCTCATTCGACAAACAGAAATACTGTAAACTGTGAAAAAAATACAGATATAGAAGAAATACAGAAAATTCAAGGGGTTCAATATGACTTTTGGATTATTATTGAATGATATACTGTCCATAATATTTTTTATAGTTTCATCCCGAAAAATGGATTCTCAAGTCCCCCGTTCCCCAACAAAAAATAAAATAAAAATACATCAATTAATAAAAAAAAATATAAAAAAAGCCCCCCCCCCCCAAAAAAAACCCCAAACAAAATTAAAAAACAGCAAATAAATTACAGCAGTATTCTGCAAAATACCCAGAACCATCATGCTCAAAGAAAACATATTAAGGAAACTATGAGAAGACAATCGGAAGTAAATATTAGCATCAACAAAAAAATGCATTCACAATGCAAACAAAATTATCAAGTGATATGAGACGGATAAACACAAGTGTGTGAATGCTTGCTGTGCTAATCATGGATTGTGGATAGTTAACATGCTTTAGTGAATAAAGACACAAGATATACCTGCTGTGGCTCCCCAGCTTCCTTTTAGAATGAATGCACAAAGAGATTGACGGTGGGAAATTATAATGGGTAAAGAAAATGGAAGAAGAGTGAAGTTGAACTCAAGCCAAAAAAACAAAACAAAATGCTGGAAATGGCTTTGGATCCCGTGCATGAAACAGAACATGGTACTTTGTGACCACTTTTTAAAGTTCCATTGGGAGGGGCACACCGCGTACAAACACAAACGTGTTCACACCGTCGATGGTGGACGTCCTATTGTCCCTCTTTTGTTTGTACTTTGTTACATAGGTTTTGTATACGACCCCAATCGTGGACGTATGCTGGGAATCGTGGACGATATTGTTCTCTCTTGTTCTCTGAAATTTTTCGTCCACAGTTTGAAAAGATGAACATGCCCATACATGCCCTGGTTTATGCGTGTTTGGCACGTATACGCACGACTTATTCTATTGAGAGTGCACAAATCCATAGTGTCTTTACTTGATCACCAGGCACCGTCGGCAATGCATTCATGGGTGGTATAGGTGGCTAGTGCGTAAATCGTTCGCCTCTCACCCCTGTGGCCCTGGTTCGTTCACGGCTGGGACCATATGTGAGTAGAGTTGCGCATTGGTTCTCTCCTGTCCCAAGAGGGTTTTTCCGGGCCCTCGTATTCTTCCCTCCGAAAAACTCATAACACTTTAGATTTCTGGCTGTGCTCCGTGGTCATATATGGGTCGTAAGGATGGCTGCCAAAGGCGCCTTTACATGCCTACGGCTCAACCACGTTGTAGCCGCGCCCTTCACAATTCAGCTTCTTTAATCTGAAGGCAAGGATGATCAGCCCCAAAATTATTATTGCTCCTATTCAAATGTCCCTACCAGTGGTCTCCCCCTTGTTATCGTTGTGCAAGACTTGTGCACGGAGCCCATAAATTTAGTAGGTAGGTGCTTGCAGGTTAAGTCTGCTGAAATACTGTGAATTGAAGTTAATTGGACAGGTTGCTGAGTTGACATGAGCTTCAGTTTCCAAAGAAAGAAAGTTTGAGGATAGCTTGATGTGCAGAAATATTTGTTAATTCCATGACATCAAAAAATGTGTTGTAACTACTGTTGTTGACTGTTGTGAAATTTGACACTGTGAAGGGAAGCAGTGCAAAAAAAAACTGGTCCAAAGGCACTGGCTCAAATTTGATACACTGCTCAGGATTGGAAGGAGTTCACAGCAACTTGGAGCTCAACTTGTTCATGCATTGCAGCAAGCATGGATAGCATTTCAAATCCCTGCACAATTCTTTTGTGTGGTTCAGCTTCACTGCTCTCCATAGTGCTGCTTTTGTGTGAGCAGTGACTCTCTGTGTGACAGTTACTTCAACTGAATATTGACTTCCCACTAGTAGGGTAAAGCATGTAATGAAGGCAATGGTGATGTGCAGTTCCATCTAAATAGTCAATACAGCTTCTACACATTTCTTGAAATGCTGGACAGATAGAGAATTAAGTGCAGAAGTGAAAACAAATGCGCATTATCATGGTAATCTTGGTGCGCATTGGCAAAGTTGAATACGTTTCAGCTTTAGTGAATTGTGCTGAATGTTTCATGATCTCAAAGTTGCTTGGTATTCCCATTTGTTGGAGTATGAACTAATACAGCATGTAGACTAGAAAACATGAGAGAAGATAGCACACATAGTGGTCATCGTGTACCAACCTGCCCAGTGCTTTCATCCGCCTTTGTTGCTAGCACACAATGATCTCCATATGCTGTGACAGATATCAGGTTTCTGACATACTTGATGTGACGCTGGTAATAAACACAGGGGAAAACACACAAATTACAATGACTAAAAAGTGAATACACTTCATGTATTCATGGTGTTTGTGTTCAAATTCTGTAGGCAAAGAAACAGTTCAAGCATATCTGAACAATGACTTCTAATGACCCCTACATGAACTTTGACCTCAAATATCCGATAAAGAATTGTGTCTTCCCACCCAAGGGTCACTGAATCCAAGTTTTGTCAAAATCCATGAAAGCATGTAGAAGTTAAACATTTTTTTTTTTTAAACTTTAACATACAGGTACACTAGGCTACAGGTGTAGGGCCTACGGATGTTCCAGCGGATGGGAGTTCTGGAGTAGGAGCATTGTTCAATGTTGTTGTCCTTTTATCCCATTTTCTAAAGATTTCACTTGTGGGGTACCATTTTCTAAAGATTTCACTTCAGGGGTACCATTCCCTTTGTTTGAATACCCTACAAAGGTCTACGGGTCTACGGTCATACAGAATGGAGGACTGGTTAGTGTCTCCCAAAACTTCGTTTACGTGACACGAACATTTACTGTGTTTTTCTCTTCTGGAGGTGTGTACTTCTGAATGGTGTTGAATCTTCCTAATTCCTAACTGACTCATCAGGTCATTCATGGTTTCCTCTGTTCCAGACTAGCTTTCTTGAATATAACCATTGTCTGTGTTATGGACTTTTTGTACAGGAAAATTATTTCTGTACCTTCAACTTATTTCTGAGTCCACTTGTGCATTAGATGTATTTTTTTTACGGAAAATATGAGGTGTGGATTTTTTGGTTTGTTCGTTTTTTTTTAGTACCTACCTCTCCACTAACAGTCTCCCAGAACACCACGCACTGCTCGGTCCGCTCCGGCTTAGAGAAGGAATACACCACCGTGTTGGCACAGTAGCCCCACTTGTAGTCAGGTCGGATATTGGCAAAGTAGATGAAGGAATCTACGGCTAAGGCTATGCGTAAGCCACCACCTTCCCATGACACTGAGGTCAGCTGCTTGCCTGGTACCTTCAGGGTTCGCAGGTGCTGTATAATGGCGAAGAGACGGGATACTAGACTATTGATTGAAGTAATGGGACAACAGGGTTTTAAAAATTCATGTAACTGAGGTCCACTGCTTGCCTGGTACCTTCAGGGTTCGCAGGTGCTGTAGAATGGGGAAGAAACAGGATACTAGACTATTGATTACAGTACATAGGACAGTGGGGTTTACAAAGTCGTGAGACTGAGGTCCACTGCTTGCCTGGTACCTTCAGTGTATGGAGGTGCTGCAGTATGGGGAAGAGGCAAGTAGCTATACTTTTAATTTTTGTGATGAGACATGAGTTGGAAAAATAATGACACTGAAGTCAGCTGCTTGCCTGTTTTTTTGTTTTTGTTTAACTCTAACCGCCCTGAATCCTGCTATTTCATAGCATGATACATGTATCTCTGCACGGTGATGAAAGGGTTCTTACTACCTGTAAAAACTGGACAAATCTGACCAGTGTCCTCACAAGTCATCCAATCCCAAGTCAAGTCATAAGTTATTCCAATTAATGAACAGGTTTTTTTTCTCCATAAATTAATAAGCTGTTCATTTGAATGTTGACCCTAACCGCCCTGAATCCTTCAAAATCCTCTTTGCCAAAGTGGAGGAATTTGGAGGCTTGAGGCTACTTTGTAGGATGCACTTTGTCAAGGTCTCGTTCTGGACCTTGTGTTTTTTTGCACAGTCTTGCATTAATATAGGCCTGGATTATGCTTGAAATGCTCCAGGATGTCATTGGCCAAGCCTCAACATATTGACAGTCACTGCCGCAGGATTTTGCAGGATTCAGGCAGTGGTCACCCCTCCACAGACTGACCATATTAAAAAAAAAGAATGGAGTAATTTGCAGGATGGAGGCTATATGCTATTTTCCAATGAGGCCAATTGCAGGATTGAGGCTACATCCTACCAAAAAGACCTAGGGAGTTAGGGTTAACGAAGTGGGACAGAAGTGTTGCTTTTGCTCAGCCATGCATAAATATAGGCCTGGATTATGCTTGAAATCCTCCGTACTGCTCTAGGATGTCACTGGCCAAGCCTCAACATATTGACAGTCACTGCTGCAGGATTTTGCAGGATTCAGGCAGTGGTCACCCCTCCACAGACCATATTCAAGAACAAATGGAGGAATTTGCAGGATTGAGGCTATTTGCTATTTTTCCATGAGGCCAATTGGAGACTTTTGCAGGATTGAGGCTACATCCCAGCAAAAAGGCCTCGGGAGTATGATTAAAGTGAAAATATATCAAATCTTGAACATGGACTCTCTGAACTGCAATAAATCTAGACAAGACACTGTTCAGTAATAAAATGGTGCATTTACCTCTCCAAAGGGTGTGTAGAACTGTACCACGTTGATGTCCTTGTCTTGTTGTGCTGACTTCTGTGAACCTGCTACAGCCAGTGCAGAGCCTGTGTGGTTCCATTGTATCTGTACTACTGACATACCTGTGTCTATTAGCACAGGATCTGAAAGAGAAAAATAACAGAGCATCACAATAGGGATGGTGTATTGTGTTGGGAACAACATACAACACTTGTCAAAATGACAAGCCTGATCAGTGTAGCAAGATCCATCAGGTCAAAAGTCTCAAGGCCAACATGCCTCAGAGTCTGCGGTCACCAACTGCAGCAGGATACAACTTTTTTTCAATTCAAGAAGACATTTATTCCACACTCCTTTAGAGAATACATCCATAAATAAAAGAAAGACTGGTAAATAGCAAAATAACCAAATCAATAAATTTGTCTCAAAACTAATCAAAGTAAAATGCGCTTTGAAGAAATGATAAACTTATTTCAATATATGTACAAGAGAAAGCAAGGAGTATGGGGCTGTTTAAGTAAGCTGAGGCTTGTAGGAAACAGCCCTTACAGACAACACCAACAACAGAAAAACAACATGATAACGACACACGGACGAGACAGACAAGACAAAAGACTTACACGAACGGCGACAACTGTGGCATTATTCAATGGGACTAGCTCTCATTGTTTCAGAATTGGCTGATAAAGCAGTGGTGTTGATGGCTGAATGATGCAAGGTCCCACAGACTTTTACACCTGATGCTCTGTGTTGCGTCTGGCAGGGTTTGGGATAACCATTGATCAGGCATTATCTAAATTTAATGTCATGTGACATTATGCAGGCTTTCAAGCAGACCCAGGTGAAAAAGCAGGAGAACAGTAGGATAAAAAAAAAAAAACCAAACCCCCCCCCCAAAAAAAAACACCTAAAAGGACAAAGGTAGGACTTCGGAGGACAAAATCAAGATAAAAATAGGACTTTGCAGGCTTTCAGGAGTAGTTTTTGTTGATACTCGCCCATGTCCACAGCATCATAAGCCTCATTTGGCATGTTCTGTGCTCACAACACTTGTGTTCCGTCCTCAACTAAGCTCTTGGAAGTACAGTTGCAGTACTCCTGCACCCAGCCCTTCATTGTGTGATCAGTCCGGTACATTGCCTAATCAGGGAACATTTAATTTGTCTCCAGATCAGGCAACACATTTCCAAAACAGGATACAAATCACAAATATCATATTTTGCTCATAATTTTTTAAGCACATTGAAAAAAATTATTTTTGAAGATAAAATATTTTCGATATCACTTATTGAACAAAATGAAAAAACAATTTTTTTATATTATTAATTTTACATAGTTTTTTTTTCAAAAAAGAATATTTCAAATTCTCATATTTTTAGTCTGCAATGCCTCACCGCTTAGGCGCTTTGTGATATTATTCAGACATTCATTAGGCAGAAATACCATAATGTCGTTTTATTATTATACATTGTTATATAAAGATATAGACCATTAAAAATTGAAGGTCAAAACAATCAGATGCAATAAAATAAACGTTTCCTGAACAGGAAGCACTCTTTTTTTTACATCACAGATGTTCCCTGTTTGGGAAACATTGTAAAGTGTCTCCAATTTTGGAGACATCTAATTGTTCCCTGTTCAGGCAACAGTTAAGGCATCTCCAGTTCTGGAAACGCTTTAAATGTTTCCTGATTTGGGAACATTATTGATGTTTCCATAACTGGAGTCATCTGATTGTTTCTATTTTTGGAAACATGCCTGCCATGTTTCCTGTTTAGGAAACATGTATCTTCTTATGGAAACACTTTTAAATAATATAACATGATGTGTGATTAGGGTATTGTAATTAAACTTCAACAAAAAAGTTTCGGCTTCATTACAGTGTTGGAGTACTCGTGCCAGTACAACTTGAGTACACTCAGTTACTCGGCCCATATTCGACTATCAGTACTCGAAAATTAGTTGGACTCGTACTTGTTTCTTTGTACTCAAATTTTGGCACGGACTTGTTGGTTTGGACTCGGTACTCGACCCCAGTACTCGGGAGTACAAATCGAGTACATTTTTTTTTTTATCGATTCCATTGCAACCTAGAACTCAAGTCGTTACCAGTGAGACCACTAGTATAAGGATTTTTCCCAAGGTAGGATTTTGCTTGGGAATAATCCCGAAATGGTATTTCTGGTTTTATATAAATCTCAATCTAAATTTGTAAGGAGAAACGTTAGGACTGGGACTATCGATTGGGACTTTTAATACACTTCTTGATGGTTCATGTAAGCCTACACCAGTGCAGCTGATTCACAATATTACTGTAAACAGATCAAGGAATGATTAAAGCAGACGTGAGTGTGCTCTCTTTGAAATTAAAAGCTTTGAAGAAAAACTTATAACTCAGATCTTGACTTAATCAAAACAATGATTTTGTGTAATTATGCAAAACCTAAATTGAGTCGATGTTAATGAAGTAGGGGCGTTTGAATGTGTTAACATCATCTTACACTTTGTAATTAAGTGGAATCAGTTGATTTAAATGATTACAAAAATCATTTGATTTAAATCCTGATTTAAATCAGTGATTTAAATCAACGTGATTTAAATCAGCCAACCCTGCTTTGTTATTTTTTTTCTTGTTTTCCCCCTTTTTCAATTTTTTTCCCCATTGGATAACACATGTTTTCGTTCTACACAGGACTTTAAAGGCCTTTTCACACTATCCCCGTTTGAACCATGTTGAAATCTACCGGATCCAACCCGGTTCAGCCAGTATTTTTCGACACGGATCGGAGACGCGACGTTCACACTGTCCTTACGGGAGCGGCCGCTACGTGAACCGTGTAACGTTCAATCCGGCTACGGCCCACGTGTATTCACACTACAAATTCTCGACACGGATCGCATTCGGCACAGGGCGCTGCGATGATTTTCTCAATCCCATAATGCATTGCGACGCACGCGGCTACTGCGTGCACGAGGCTTACGGACAGGCCGGTGTTCAGTGTGAATTTACTACTCTGTGAAATACGGACTCATTGGTAGTATTGCGCATGCCTATTAGGAGAAGGACCTGTCACGTGAAAGGGTTTGGCCAATAATAAGAGAGTAAAAGAATCCGATTTGGGAGTCCGATTTTTGTACGACACCAGCGCAGCTGTGTGTGCAATATTTCCAAAATGGCTCCGGTCAGTTCGTTAGACGATTCGTTCTATTTAACATTGAGAAATGTACATTTTTGGGGTACATTTTGCGGACATAATACAAGCCCAGACTCGGTAAAGGATGCTCCATACAGCGATACATTATTGGATGATAATTAGGGAGCGATTGTTTCGTGATCGGTGTTGTGACGGCGATAGTGGTGGAGGGAAGTATTATGCACGGCGTGTCAGATTTTCGGTAAAATGTCGGCCTCAACTCAACACGGATCGGCCGTGAGTGACTCAACCCCGGGCGGTTCACACTATCATTTTCGACACGGTTCAGGCCGAAAAATGCAATTTCGATCCGGGTTGAGATTTTCAACCCTGGTCCCTCCCAGGGTTGATTTCGATCCGGCTAGAGCACGCTACCCGGGTCGGAACCGGGTTGAAATTTTAGAAGTGGGAAAAGGGTTGAAAAAATCTCGGGGTTGGAACCGGTTCCAACCCGGAGATTTTGGACAGTGTGAAAAGGCCTTAAGACTTTTTTCGCATCCGATCGACTTATAACCTGGCACACACTTAGACTACCAACTGAAGATTCAGCCTGAGGCCAAATCATAACGTCATCACGTGTCATGTGACGTCATCCTAAAATTGCATCCTTAACACCCTATATCTACAGAACCGGAAGTCCGATCGGGTTCAAACTTGGTATGCAGGTATTCCGGGAAGAGTTATGAACAAAAATTGTTGTGACGTCACTATGACGTCATCATGTGATTTTTAAATTATTATTCAATTTTTGGACCTTTTACTCATATCTCATGAACGGAACAAGGTAAATTCGAAATTCTTTTTGTAGAAGGTTTGTTAGGTGAAAGATAGATCATGCACAAAATTTTGTAAAACATGTGACGCCATCATGACATCATCAAAAACGTGATTTTTTGATTCACATATAAGGGCATGTCGGATTGTTGTGAAACTTGATGGGTAGGTAGATATAGATAAAAGCAAAATCTGCAGTGATGTCACCATGACCACATCATCTGATTTTTTTTTTTAAATTTTAATTTTAAATTTTCTATCAATTACCAAAAATTAGTTAATATACGACCTGATCTAATTCAAACCTGGCATACACTTAAACCACCATCTGAAGATTCAGGCTGAACCATGACGTCATCATGATGTCATCAGGTGTCACGTGACGTAATCCTAAAATTGTGATTTTATCGTCATCATGTTATCTAAGAATTATTCAATTTTTGGACCTTTAAGCCTCTCATCAATGGAATGTGCTAAATTCGAAATTCTATTTGTAATAGGTTTGTTAGGTCATAGATACAGACAATTTAGAATAATGTGTGACGTCATCATGACGTCATTTTTTTTTTAAAACATCCGATAGACACTGAGAGTTAGACCACCATGTATAGAATACTCATGGAATTGTTAATTCAACTTGGATGAAACTCCTTTGCGGCAGTTATTGCTAAAACGGTTGAAATAGCTCAGTGTTTGTCCACAAACACATTTCTAGTTTTGTGTTACTTTCTTTTATTTATTTACTTGCCTATTTATTTATTTATTTTTGTGTGTGTACCGGTACTTTTTGGTATTGTACTCGGACTCGGATTTCGGTACTCGGCCCAGTACTCCGCCTTGAATGTACTCGTACTCGGTGCTTTGCACTCGGACTCGTCACAGTGTACTTGGACTCGGCCCTGGACTTGGCCCCTAAAGTACTCGGAGAACTCGGTACTCGGCTTTGAGTACTCGACTCCAACACTGCTTCATTATAAAGATGATGGCACACTGAGTACTGTGACACTGCGTTCACATGCGGTACATGTAGTTAAAGGGGCATACCGGTAGCTGTGTCCTAAAAAATCCATGAAATTTTCATGCTGTTGATTGTTCACTTAGTTCAAACATCTGGTTGATTTAGGAAACCAACCTGATGTCGTACCGTTCCCGAGAATACACATGTAGATGGAAAATGTTTACATCGGACATGAGTCCAATGTACATTTTACCTGTCGTCTCAGTCAATGTTCGATACACGTTGTAAACATGTATGTCACTTAAGCACCAATGCACAAATGTGGTTTCTTACATTTCCGCAAAAGGCGAACACATCACAACTGGCATGAACATCCCGACTTTTTTGGGTCGCAAAAGTGGATCCTGAAAGTAGTTCTTACAAGCATTTACACAAAAATAAAACAGAAATGCCCCATTTTAAAAGGATCGTTGTGTGGATGTTTATATTCTACTTATTCTTTTCGATAATTAACAGCATATTCATTAAAGTACATTTTGTACATGTAGTTCAATTAGGCACAATCAGGAAACGTTTTGTTTCTAGATCTGGCAACATTTTTCCATAATGGGAAACAAATCACTTAAACTGTATAAAACTTATGTTAAATAAAACTGAAACATGTATGAACAAAATAATGCATAAAAGTGGGAGTGATCTCCAATGTGAAAAAAACCTTTTATTGGGTTTTCACCTTTTTACATACATTTGTATGTACATGTATACATACTTTTTTTATGCAAAGAAAATTTCAAATGGGTGTATCTTGTGACTGCCGGACTTCACCGCCACGTCGTTTTGAGGAAATATTAACTCATTTATTATAAATATTTTGTGGCATAATATCATTACCACATTACCTAAAGTTAGGGATTATAAAATGTTGCATGTAAAAGCTGGAAACAATGCTTCCTGAACAAGAGACAAATTTTCCAGTCATTTATGATGTTTTGTATTTAATAGGAAACATCATGCAGCATCTCCAATTAAGTTAAGAGACATATCGGGTACCAAATATTGCAAATGTTTCCTGATATGGAAACAGTCCTGAGTTTTTCATTTGTTTCCTATTTTGGAGACAGCTCAACATGATTCCTGTTCAGGGAACATGCTTCTTATTTTGGAGACAACATAATGTATGTTTGTACAATGTTGTTTGAAAAGTGTGGCTTATTTTAATTATAAAGTACCCCAGTACCGGTACATTGCACAAAGTTGCGAACCATTAGGTTTGTAAAGAAATGTGCATATATCCATGAAGGATGTCTGCATTAAAATGTTGGTTATAGGACCCGCATTTTAATATGAGAAGTTTCAGGGTTTTTTATACGACTTTTGTGTGGTCATGGGTGGTCAACAATTTGTACACACACAGCAACTTGCAGTCCATTTTTCACGATTTCCGCATGACTGCTGAGCAAAACAATTTGGTTTTAGGGAGAGCCAATCAATAACCCATGTGATATGAAAAGGCAAACCTACATGTATGTACAGTATGTAAAGGTGCATGTTGTGTGCAAAATTGTACGAATTAGAATTGGAGGATTCAGGACTGATAGGGTTAATTGCTGTATGTACATGTACCTGCACTTGTTATCCCTGGAGATTATTCATTTTAAGGTCTAGCATTCATGTTGGAGAAATACATTTTTCCATTCATTCATATGTTCATGTAGGCCTACATTGGTTGAAAGTTGCTCTGTGAGCATTGATGATTGAAATAATGACGGCCCTTGATGATGTTCCAACATTTACTTTGCACTAGGAAAAAATAACTATCAAGGCCCAAGTCACACACTGAATTAATTTTAATTAATAAGAAAGACCACTTTTTGGCCAAATGAATTTGATCCTGGAGACTATATACATGTAAATGTCTGCAAATGACTTTGCTTTTTTGTTCTGAAATAACTTTCTATAACTGGCCTATAGTTTACAAGGGTTTGGACTACTAGCTGGAACAATTTTTTAGGAAGACACGCAATGTGTCCTACCTCCATGGTAGAACTGCTATGATTGTGTTGCTTGCCTTGCTCTATTTCAGCCCAAAGTAGCCAGGCACAATTTGTGGCTAGACCCCCCCCCCCCCCCACTTGTGGTTGCATCCTTGGCAATCTGTCAGTGTGTACAAGTAAAGCCTATCACAGTATCATCCATGCACAAAACACTGCATACCATTCATGCCATTAGCAATTTCTGTTCTGAACCCAAGGGAAAGCCACAAGTGTGTGTGCCTACCATATAATGCACACAAGGAAGGCAAGACAAACATCAAGGCCTAATTTTTCTTGTTTGGTGGAATTGTTTTAGGATGCATCCTATCGTGCAAACAGCATTCCTTCAGAGAAAAGCTTAATTTGGAAATGGAATTCTAACAAAATATCGAGAGTGATAAAAGGATATGCTACATGTACATATTGAAACTGATGTAAAATTCACGTCAGACAATTGCAAAATTAAAATTGCACAAATTTAGTCTTCGTAAAAAAACTTTAGTGTGAGTCAAACAAAAGTGATAAGCAATTCCCCTCGAAACACCTTTGCTGTCACTCAGATTTGCTTTAAAAGAACCCTTTACAGATGGTGGAATGTTCTATCCAGCTGAGTGAGTTCTAGATATAAAATTACATTTTCATCATGTCCATGAGTAAATTTGAAAGTCAAACGAGATTTTGATTGAGTCAATTAAGACTGATGTGAAGAATGAATCACTTGGGTTTTTTTTTGGGGGGGGTGTAAATTTGAGAATGGTTGATTTTGTCTGTTTTCGTTTCCAACATTTCGCTTATTGCATTTAAAGGGAATGTACAATATTTGCTTTTGCTGCAATTTTTCAGAATGGATTTGGAGGATTAGTACCGGTATGTTACATGTATATAAAATATTGTTAAACTGACTTGTTTCATGTTTTTGGTTTGTAGCTATGCTGGAAAAACCAAAAAAACCTATCATGTTCTTGTAGTCTGGTTCCCTGACCCCACTTAAGATGAAACGAAGCAATTAATACACAATGGGGAATTGTAAGGTCAGAGAATCAGCCTAGCAGGCTTGTACCCCTTCACATGTGTGTGATCATTGCAAAAATGTCAGAATAACTTAATATGAAAAATTAAGAACAGTTTTAAAAAAAAAAAAGTTTTCTCCAACGCTGGTGGAAAAATATAGTTTTTCTTGAAACTGTCAGCCCACCAGGAGCCACAATTTTACAGGATGCTTTAGACTGTCAGTCCCTAACAATTCAGTAAGGTATTTCGTGATAATTTGATTATTTCGTTTTTGATGTTTGCAAATGTGGTATTTTCCCTTTAAAGTGTTTCATCATTGTGTGTCGGTAAGTTATCAGCGGTACCCGTGGAGTTAAGTTGGCACAGTGGACAGCTAAAAATTGTGGTATTTTTATTACACCTTTGAACTTTCGTAACTTTTAAGTTTTATGTATGTAAAATACATGAATCTGCATACTTGATTACATAATTTATTTTTATGTTATTTTTATGATGAAGCTAATAATCCACACATTTACCCAGTATATATTTTTAATACATTAGTATCACAGTAGATTCCGCAAAACCCAGATCCCCCAAATAAATATGGCATTCCTTGAACACTTGATAAATCTACTTTTGAATCTGTCTGGTCAACATCATGCATGTCAAATTGGGACTGTAAACTATGCTCTCTTCATTTTTAATGGTACATGTGTGCATGTAGTATACATGTTCTGTGTTTGTCTTATGATTTATAATCCCTTGTAATTGTGAGTTGGAAAATTTTGATGGCTTATAATTAAATTCCTTTTGATAGAAATCTCCGTTTCCATACATTGACAAAAAATATATTTTAAATGTTTGTTCATGAACTTCATGTACATGTACATGTACATGTATGCTACATTATAACTATGGAGCTCCATGTTATAAGTTAGAGGAGGTACTACCTGTACATGTAATTTACATTGTATAATCAATTATGAAAAGTCTCTTAACACATGATGGGCTAGCATTGTGCTGCTCTTGTAAGGCTCAGAAGTCAAGTCAGGCCAGAAAACTGGTCATTATGCAGGATTTCATCTTACCATGGAATATGATACCCATACTACTTGTGCACAAGGGCAATCTAGTGATAATGATGTTACATAATCAATCCTTGTGGTAAAGGCCAGAAACTTTGGTTACCATAGTTACCATGCAACCGCAGCTTCACAGGCTTCTAATGTAGGCTCATAGAGGTAGGCTGTACACTTTTGCTGAAGTTTATTATAGGTAGAGAATATAACGTTACTCTGATTATTGAATAAGTGGATTCATTGATCTTCAGGAAGCCTAGATTCACTTTTGTATTTGCCATTGCAAGATTTAAGAAAGTAAGATCACCCTTTTGAGGACTTTCTTCATTCATATTTATTTGATTTCCATGAATTTGAAGGATTTGTATTTCCCTTAATTTGAATTATATCCATTGAATTTCTTGTTTACAATTACATTTACTTCTTTGAGTACACAAAGTTCAAGAATAGATTCCGTATTTTACTGTACAGGCCTACCGGTATGTACATGTACATCTTATTTTCCACTTTTTATGTATACATGTACTGGCGAATGGGCCTACACATTCTTAGATTCAAACTTTGGTGTATAATTCAAACTTCCTTTTTGCCCAGAGTACAAGGTGTCCATAGTGCAGTAGTACTGGTATAGCCAAACTTTAGACCCTTAATTCTCTTAGTTACTGCATATATAATGAGATGCACACAGTTTCTTGGAAGTCACCATACCTTAGTACAGGGGAGGCAGGAGGTTGGCCCATGTTTTATTGGCCCCTAGAGACTTCTTTTGACCACACATCAGATGCCAGCAGCTGTCTTATTAGACTGGCACACTAGTCATTAGGTTTAGCTTATACCGGTACCGGGTAGTGATGCAGCATACATACTCATATTTCTCTTTGTTTTTAAAAGGTTAGGGGACTAAGTGTACATTTTGTACATTTCCTTTTTTAATGTGACTGTGGTTTGTCCAAACTCTGATATCTGAAACTTTCAGAGTAAATTTACTGCTAGCAGTTTGAAGACTACTTGAATTCACACAACAATATTTCTTTGTTTATCAATATCATTTGGAGTTAGAAGAAACATTCTGAATTTTTATAAATATTCTTAAACAGTATTAATGTATTCTCGAGTAACTTTGCAAATATTTTTCCATGTCCTTTTTTTACGTTAATCTTATTTTAGTATATGTTTTAAATTTGTTTATAAACACCATCATATTCTGTGCTCATGTACATGTAGACTTTTCAATTCGTTTTTGCTTTCTTTTAAATTTTAAATTTTGCAAATTGCAAATCAAAGTTTCAAACAACTAATGATTAAGAATATTCTAAAAGCTACGGTAGATGATTCACTTCTTAACCTAAGTCCAATTTTCACTCTTTTTTGGCTGGAAATAAAAACATTTAGTAGCACTTCCTTGGAACATTTTCAGACAGGGAAACAAGTTCTGAGTAGGCATCATGTTTCCTGATGAGGAAACTATTTGTTTCCTTATTTAGAAACACTATACAAATTGAAAATTGTTTCCTGATTTGGAAAAGTTGGTAGTGTTTCCTGCTTTGGAAACAATTTACTTTTTTCAAAATGTTTCCTGGTCAGGAAACATTTTTAGTGTCTCCTATTCTGGAAACACTGCACAGCCTGACAAATGTTTCCTGATCAGGAAACATTTGTCGTGTCTCCTATTTTGGAAACACTTTACAGTTTGACAAATGTTTCCTGATCAGAAAACAATTGATGCGTTTCCAAAACTGGAGACATTTGTACTGGACTGTGAATGTTTCCTGATCAGGAAACGTGTTGCCAGAACGGGAAATTTGTTCCCTGATTAGGCATTGTACCGGACTGGTGATATACATATGACATTGTGTAACACTGTTATGAAAAATATTTAATGTTATGTCATATTTTCGGAGTTGTGGGACAAAAAAAGTAGGAAAAATAGGAATTTCAAGAAAAAAAATAGGAAAAAGGTAAAAAAAAAATAGAAAAAAGGAGGAATACTTGAAAGCCTGCTTTAAGTTAAACTAGGACTATACATGTAACTGAATCAGTATTATTCTAGCGATTCATCGTTAATAACTGATTATCTTGAAAAATCTCTTACTCTCATCATTCTCATGTTTCATGATCTGTGCTCGTCCGTTGTCGAAGCATATGGCCAGTGTAGGGCAGCTAGGTTCCACGTAGCCAAACTTCCCGTTATACCAGTCAATGCCAGCAATCTTCACTGCACCCGTCACATTGGCCAAGCAGTATGTCATTAGCTTACTCTGAAAAATAATCAGACACTGAAATTACAGCCTAACATCAGATATTACTTGTGGATTTGGCTGGTTAACGGTAATGGACACCATTTGCAAAAAAATGTGCTTTTGCCGATTGAAGGAACAACATTGCAATAAATACAAAGCAGTTATTAAATAACCGCCTGTCAAAATGTCAGCTAAGTACATATTATACTTTTGAGAAAACTGTGAACATGCAGCTTCATTTCTCTCATCGTAAAGCCATTGGAAGTGGGATGGTTGGTTGGTCAACCATTGCAAGGAAATGATGGTAATTCCTCTTTTCTTGAAAATGGCGGCAAACTACATGAGGCGCAATGAATTCACAGAGTGATTGATCCTACTTACAATCAAGTTGGACATTTCATACTTTGACAGGTTCATTTTTGAATGTTTGAAAATGGTGCCCATTACCTTTAATAATAGACTGGTTACCTAACTCTGACTGTCACTTCCACTGGACAGGGAGCAGCAAGCTTGCCTACATTGCAGTCTATATGTGGATTGGGATTTCAGTCCCAACCCGAGTCCGTGGGTTTTCCGTGCGTTTGTATTCCATACCGGTGCGTCATCGAAGCTGATACGTCCAAATCCGAAACGCACGATCAGCAAATGAGCGTTTCTTTTTGCTCTACGCAAACAGCGCAACGTGTGCGCGTCCCTCCGCTGCAGATGCTTTTCGCCGTGACGTTTTTTGAACCGTCATGACGCGCTAACGTTGTTTGCGTATCTTCTACTTGTGCGCTGCATTTAGAGTACACTTTTAAATTCAATCCATCTTTTTTGAATGTGTTCTACAAACACGCACATAAATTCAAAATGTCTACGCCCAGAGCGGCTTCAAAGCGTCTCCGCGCGCAAGAATGAGGAGTTAGCGCTCTAGTAATTTAATATAGCTCTATGAAAACCTCCCACTCCTTGTTTAGCTTAGCCCCACCACTCCCTTGTCTATGATATAAACTCACACAGAAGTTTCCCTGGCTATCGTAGATGTGTATCTCTCCATTGTTCATGCCAAATAGCAGTAGCTTGCCGTCCCATGACCATTCCACGTTGTTGAGCTGCATTCCTTTGATGTCTTTCCCCCAGATCCTGTTGCCGTCCACAGACCCCACAATCACAGCACCTGTGTTAAAGGTACATAGAATCATTCGTTTTTATGTGTTTCTTTTTTGAAGCTACAAAAAAGCTCAAAACCTAACCGCATTCTGTTGCTTGCACAAATAAAATGTGTTCTGGTGGGCACCTTTTTCAAAATCATGTTTTCTTCCGAATGATATCATTTCAGGCGCAGTTATTTCACAGCATATTTAGTACCAGTCATATGTTCACTTTAAGCGAGATGTTTTAACTTTGAATTGGTGGGTACTTTTCTAGGTGATTAGAAATGATCATATGTGGCCTTAAAGAATAACTCTTTGTATTTTGCCAAAGGGTAAAAACAGATGCCAACTCTGTGGAATATTTGAAGCTGCATCAAATTGAAATAAATTTTTTGCAAATGAAACAATTCCAGTGCCATTTCATTTTCAAACAATATCATTCCAGGCATTGTGTGGATAAAATTCCACACATTATTTTGTTCATTATTTGTTCTTAGATTCATAAGTATTTATACTTTTTTTTAATGAAACATCTTACATCGAGTAGCTGAAGTTTGTGGGTAAAACACTAACCATCTTCATAGACAATGCATATCTTCTGGCCGTCTGGTGTCCACGCCATACTCCGCACCACAGACTTGTTTCGATTGTTGATCATCTCTTCATACCAAGAACCTGTAAATATAACAGCAATAGTTGTTTGGTAACAAAAATAATAGATATCTGTAAACGAAGACCTTTGGATGTTTATTTATTCACACTAGTGCAGTGCCCGTCTAAAATGTGCATGTTCGGGAAACGAAAATTGCTTTGCCGCTGGTATAGGTTGCATACTTGCAGAGTTTTGGAGAACTGCTCGTGCAAACAACGCACGCGATTCAATGGTGTTGTTTTTACAAGTTGAACGCACACTTACGTCAAAATTTGTGCCAAGTTTGAAGTTCGACCACCTACAATGGTCACTCAGTCGACTGCAAAAATAATGTGCCCGTGTACATACGAAAACATGGTATGCAGTGCTATTCACCCATACTGGACAATGTATCGCCCTACAATGAACGTGCGCGTGCCCGTCCTTTTTTGCATTGTTTGCGTCATATTGAGCACGCGCGCTTTAGCTTAAACATGACGTGAACAATTGAAAAGAACGGCAGTGCGTGGTGTTATGTTCTAAGCTGCCACGTTTACCTCCAAAAATACTGCTTTTTTGCAGCTTTTTCGAGAACCGCTCATCCAAACCACTTCAAACTTGGCACTGCACATTCTGTGGCCCCGAACAATACACCCGCCGATTTTCAACTTCACACGGTGCCCGGTTCTGAAGATAATCGACGGACAGACAGACAGACAGAGATTCTTTGAATTATAGTAAGATATGAAAACTCTGCACAACTTGGAGATGACATTTACTCATAACAAGTAGGGGTGTGCATCGGAACTGAATACCTGAGTACCAGACCGTTGATGTAAGGAACAGGTTCCAGATTATGGGATCGGGTACACGTAACCAACTTGTAAAATTACATAATAACTTCTCCAACAATGACAAAGAGTGTCAATGCCATTTGTTGGGAATTTTCAAAACGAAAACCAGCCTACATGGAAGAGCAAAACAGATTTCACGTTCTTTGCATTTTAATGAGCAACTGGTGATGCTCACGAAAGTTGCAGTTCACACAGTAAAGCTATAAAGCCCTTCAGACAACTTCTTAATATTTGAATGTTGGGGTCGGGTTTCTTTTACAGGAACGTGGGTACCCATGTTTTACTTCAATAGGTTCCCAATTTCCAATACAACCCCTAAATACACACCACTAGAGACAAGGAAGGGACACTGCAAATTTTGTGCGAACTGCAAAGATGTTAAATGTAAACTGTGGGCGGCAGTTAAATCATTAGCCATAGCAGTTTGCCTTAAAGGGAATGTACATCATTGGCTTTTGCTGTAATTTTCAGGCCTGTACCCATGTACCTGAACATGTAACCAATTGCAAACAAAATTTGGACTGAAAAAAAAATGATAAATTTTGAGCAGTAGTTGAAAAATAGTTAGGTTTTTTTCAACGGTGGTCGGCCGACCACCGTTGGAAATTTATACAAAATACCACTTTTCTTGAAAATGACTTCACAACTGGTGCCATAATTTTACAGGATGCTAATAAGACTGTCATTTACCAACATCCTAGTAACGTTTTTCGTAAAAAATCGGTAGTTTTGTTTTTCGATGTTTGCAAACGTTGTATATTCCCTTTAAAAGTGGGTGCATAAAGAACCAGTTCAAATGCCATCAGTGTCAAGGAAAAGATCTCACTTGAAACTTGTGAGTAACCATTATGGCGCCCTCCCAGTTCATGCACACAGCCTATATTAAGAGCCTGGTTGCTTATAGATGAATCTCAGCATGTGATCACTGTACACTGACAAGGCCCCCATCCATTGGAGATACCATTGTGCATGCTATTGTACAAAGCAACTGCCTGTGACGGATTATCTGAACAATAGCTAGCACAATGCTTTCGCCATTGAAGGGGGCCTTCGTGATGGAATTGTTAGCAGCTGTGATATACTGACCTTTATACAGCATCCAGACAATGATCAGGCCATACTGGTCACTTGTGGTCAGTTTTTGGTACCCGGAGTTCCATGTTGTCACCTGTACAGCACCTATGTACAAAATCCAACACACAAATGACGATTCAAGTATGCTATACAATAATCATTTAGACTGGGCCCAATTGTATGGCAGTACAAAGTGAAAAAAATTCTTCATTTATTTGTGCTTCAACAAATATCAGCACAGAACTAAACACATGCATAATAACCTAATCATATTTTGACTGGTAAGCTAATTCCCTGAAGAAAATAATTTGTGCTCTTATTAATTCATTTTTTGTAATTCAAGATTTCATTGACAATCATGTAAACACATGCCGAAAGTCACAATATTTTGGAAACGAAAATGACTTCCGATATTATAACCACAATCATATGGTACAAGGAACAGTAAAAAAAGTGCTTATGAAGTAACTGACTAATACATTAATTTTGGTTCAGACGAATGGCCAGTTTGAAAAATGAGTTTATTATGAGATAACTAAAGAGAAGGCTTGTCTGCAATACTGTAAAAGACTGTGGGTTTTAGGCCAAAAAAAAAATAAGTCGGTCTCTGGTCAGCGCGCGCGTCGATTTTAATCATGCGCGTCGATCTTTTTTTTTCCAAAATGTTCCGCGGTAGCTCCAACAGCGCCCTCTATTTCCGCACCTCCTCAATTTTTTTACCAAAGAGCACCAAGGAATGGGAAATTGCACCAAGGCAAATGATCGAAAGCACCAAGGCAAATTATGGAGGACACCAATGTACATGAGGACACCAAAAAAGCAAAATAGTACCTACCTTGTCTGTACAAGTTTAGATGACTCTCTTAAACTGTTACCCTCACTATCTGTCTTTGTCAAAAATTTAAAAACTCATTTTATCGAATCATATTCATAAATTGAAATGTTATATGTGCATTAATATTTAGGCCTTGTCTCACACACTTGTCCTGTCTGTCTACCGTTGTGTTTTGTTTTGTTTTGTTTTGTTTGTCCCTTGTTACAGTACTTTGGTTGTATGTCTGTCCATAGGTAAGGGAACAAAAGCGTCTGCTTAACCTTATACCTAACTGTTGTCATTTAATATTACACTTATTAGTAATCACTGTGTACATAACTGTCATATATATTACTACTGACCTTTCTTAATTTATACATGATTGTACATAATTGTAATGAATGACATCATTGAAATAAATGTTTCCAAACTAAAAACTACAATCCAAGCTTGAAGAAAAAAAGAAAAAAGCAAAAAAAAAAAAAAAAGCTGCGTGGCCGCGTCAATTCCGGAACTTTGGTCTGACCAGAGACCGAATATTTTTTTTTTTGGCCTTACATTCAATTACAATGAGAATAAAATGTCCATACCTCCATGGCCTTCCAGTGTTTGATTCATGGAGAGGTTGCTGGGTGCTGCCAACCCTCGGATCTTGGCATCTTTACCTGCATGATGGAAAGAACCAAGATACTTTGTAGTCATCTGAACCAGCATGTCCAGGAACCCATCAGAGAAAGTCCAGTATTTTTTTTAATGGAAAACAATTTGCAAAAGCCATCCTGTCGCTAGAGGACGCTATCTACCATGAATCATATCCAGTATTATAGCAACTCTCCCACAGATTCTGTATCTTGATTGGCCGAGAGCGAGTCACATGGCATTCGCTATTTTTTACTATCTTGCTGTGCACAGCCAAAAGTACTATACCCGTAGCAACCAAAGTGCTATACCCATTGCAACCAGAGTACTATGCTTAAGACCTGGTATTGAGTGCAAATGCATATATACTGTTGTGCGTGCTGCGCGTACTTTTCCCAAGCGCTAGCGCTACAGAACTTGGTTCAAACATTTTGTGAACAGGGGTACATCGTAGTTTGGAAAATGCAAGTAAATTTTCAACTAATTTCATATTCAAATTGAAGTACACTTTTATTGTATTTAGATTAAATTAATCAGTTATCGCTTAAAATCAAGTAGAATTTGTGGGAGAGGTGTCACAAAACAAATATTGACTGCTTTATCTCGTGGTGTAGTAAAACTAGCCTCCCTCAGTGGTCCATGGAGCATTCTATTTTCCCTTGGCTTCACCTCGGGACAAATGGAATGCTTCATGGATCACCTTGGGGGCTTGTTTTACTACATCACTCAAAGCAGTGAATATTTGTATGCTACCAAACTTGGAAATTGGACCAGAGAAATTACAAGCATACCTTTGGTGTGCTATCATCTTGCAAATGTACACATGTGTGTTATGCTTAGAATTTCTCATGTTCAAGTTTCAAGATTTCCAGGACTAAGACGGGATATATCTTGTTGATATCTCCTCTACTTGCCACAGCTGGACTGTCAACATAGGAAGAACATTAATCCAAACTCCTGTCTTGGACAGACAGTTCCATTCTGCCAGCGACATACTTGTTTGTATTTCCAGCTTGAGGACTTTCAGCAAGCCGTCTTCCCCACCGCACGCTATGAAACCTTGATCCCGATTCCATGATACACAACGAAGCTTGGTGTTGTTGGGAATAGCAATCTACAAAAGGGGAGAATAATACTAGATTCAGTTAATAAAATTAAATAAATATTCAATTTGAAAGAAATTTTTAAGAAATATTTTACTCTGAGAGATACAGCCTATATAGAAATGCACAGCACAGAAAGAATATTAAGATTTCAACTGAGATTGTTCATCCCTGACAAGCAACATTTATAGTTATACAGTGTAACGTTATACCGGGAAGAAGTGCTCCCCGGTTCAAATATATGGATGACTGTCAATCAGTTTTATCAAATGAACAGGGCCCTCTCAAATTAAAATTATTATGATCAATTTAGTAAGCAATTGTCAGGTCGCTTCACATCATCTGTAAAGTTCAAGTGAGGCAGTGAGGGAAAGGAAGATCAAGAGGGCCAAAAAAAGTTTGATTCAATTTCAAATTAAAACTAGAGGTTGTAGGAACAACCACATGGTGTTGGGCCATGGATTACTGCACGTTTTGCCACACACATCAACTCAAAATGCATGTTTAAATCCATGTTTGACTTTTTCAACATGCCGCCAGAGGGCGCTCTAACATTTGGTGATGTCACCTGTAAAATTTTTGTACAGTAATGCCTAGGCAGACACTCACATCGTTGAAAGCAAGTTCGCATCTTCTGCCAATTTCAAATAATAAGGCACTTCCCGTTTCGACCGGAAGGAAGGGTCACGTGATTTTGCACTTAATACCAAAAATGAAGACTCTGCAATATGGTATCGATTGCCATAAAAAACAAAATTAAATCTGTAGCAGTTGATTTTATATCGATTTTCAAAGATTTAATATAGAAATCTTTGATGGCTTGTAATATGATACTTGATGACGTCATTGTGACGTTATTACCAAAAAGTTCAAGAGCTATGTTAACTGTGCTATACATGTATATAGCCAAATCTTGATTATATCTATCACTGTTGATTTTTTAGCGATTTTTGAAGGTTTAAAGGTTTTTTTATTGTAACTTCCTGACTGATGACGTAATCAAATTTTTTTCGCGCATAGGTCTTGTCTGCATAAGGTCATCATGCATACTAATTTTGAAGCGATTACCACACATTTCGCCACAGACATCAACTGAAAATACGTTTTGGGCATTTTTTAACCTGCCGCTAGAGGGCGCGCGAACACTTCATGGCGTCACCGATCATTTTTGAAACAGTCTGCCCGACCATGGACTAAAATCGTTGACAGCAAGTTCATATCTTTTTCCACTTTTAAATTATTAGGCACTTCCGGTTTCGACCGGAAGGAAGGGTCACGTGATTTTACGCGCACAAGAGCATGTATTATAATGACGATTCCCGCAAAATTCAAGTTCTGGTCTCTAAATAACGGTTGATTTTATATTAAATTTCAAAGATTAAATTTATTAATTTTAAAGTGACGTCACATGACCCATGATGACGTAATTGTAAAAAAGCACATCTTCATTTGGTTGTGCCATGGAGGAAGAAAATAGATCGACAATTGCATTTCATATGTTTTCATTTTGACAAACACTCAGTTCTGGAAACGAATTTGCTGAGGAGAACTAAAAAATAAATAAAAAAATAGTAAATTCTTACAATAACAATAGGTTTTGGGCTCAAGGCCCAACACTTAATTATCTAGTGGGGAATCATAATCTGGTTCGGGGCTCCCCCTCTGGCTCTCACACTACATCATGTATTTAACTTAATGACAGAGAGGCGGTAACCAGGCATCGTTGATCATCATGTAAAAAAGTCGCAACAATCTTTCTGAAATCTGATGTAAAATCTCCCATTAACAACTCCTACCTTTTTGCTCAAATAAATAAACATGTTCGGTTGTTCAAGCTTCACACTTCAGCTGTCAAGCCATGCTAAGAATGTGAAGCGTGTGTCCCCTAAACACGCTTTTAATCGTTCCAAAATTGCAGAGCAGACGGCAACGCGTTTCTAGTCGCGATGGTATTTGACCTCAAAGTTCATTGACCTGTAACCTTTTATCGTGCGCAAGCGCAGTTCAATCACACGGCAATGTTACTGATGAATTATGGGTAATCGGTCTCTTTCCTAACGTGGTTGCAAGGCTCAGTTTGTGAGTAAAATCTCTCTACAAAAAATGGAATTTTAAAGATATTTATAGCATAAATTTTTGATAGGATAAATTTGTTTAGTAATGTTGAATGTGTCTTTTTCGTGTTGGCTTAGTTTCAGGTGACTGAGATAACCACAAACGCCAAAATGGTTGCGTCAAAAAAGCAGGTGAGAAATCATGGAAATTGTGATGTGTTTTACACGTGAATGAATGGGATGGGTTTTGGAGAGTGCACTTACACTTACGGTTTAATTATGGGTAAATTATTGTCCGTTTACCTTTTTTTCAAAGTCAGTGGCTATCGTTACGGCAGCCGTTGTTTAGCGCCCTCTACGATACTTTTTTGATACGCACGCAGGTATATAGTTATTTGTTTCCCCACGTTTTAGCGAGCAGTGCAACAGCTCAGTCGATAGAGGGTGGGATTTTGCACCGCGAGGTTGCGGGTTCGCATCTCAGTTTTGCACTCGAATTTTTTTCCTTTTCAAACCTGAGGCTTTGGAGGATTTTTTTTTAAAGGGAAATAAAGTCCGAATTTCATAACGTTCAAATTCACTTTTTTCCCTTCTAATTATATATTTTCTTCTCATGTTTTTATAAAAGTTGCAGTACTACTGTAACGATAGAAAATGGGAAATGTGTATACGGCTGCCGTTACGATAGCCACTGCTTTTTTTTTTCCGAGACATCAATTTTTCGAGGCTTGACTTTTGTAGCGACGCAAATGCGCAGATTCGTACCACACAACCACTGACCAGTTGATTTGTTGTGTGTGCAGTACGTGTTCACTTCCACTGCCAGCCCAAAAAACTTGGAAACTGAAGGCTATGTCTGTGTTTTTCTGTTGCTTGAAATAAATCCTTATACCACCCTCGAAAACTGGTACAATGTACAGCAAGGATATAGTTAATCTGGCTAGTTTAGCCAGCTTTAGATTGTACAGTGCATTATAAAAGGTATTAAATTACCTCCTCCATTGTGCAGCACCCGATTGCCTAGTGGATAAGGGCATGTAGTTCGTGGATGGGAGCGACATTTTTGATAGTTTTTTTTTTCATCAAAAATATTCAGAATAATTTTCTCTCATTATTTTAAATTGACTCCGCAATTACAGAGTATTACATTTTTTTTTTGTGATTCGTGGCTGTGGAGGATTTTTTTTTTTTAAAGAGAAATGAAGTTCGGAACTGTAAAATAGTCTGATTCCCATCTCAATGATTCCCATCTCAACAATGTTGGCGTGGAACCAGACTAAGATTTGTCAATGTAAAAATTTCCAAGTCCCCAAAAAAGTCACTGCGAATGTTCAGTGCTTAGCCGGCAAAATGTTGTGTACTTGAATTTAGCTGGCGCCAGCTAAAAATACACAGCCTAAAATGAAACAAAGTGGTTGTTGAGTATTGTATAAATAAGGCAGCGCAGCTGTAACGCAATTTTCATCTGCTATCGTTACTGCATTGCAAAAACACCATCGCGAATCAATTAACAGTTACATTGAACATGTTGAACTGCCCCACCAACCAGAGTGCATTATTAATAGTAGATTTTATTTATTATTATTTTAACTGGGCAGTCTATTCAGTGGAATCCATAAGGCCCAGTAAAGAAAAGACAATGTGAAGAAATTACAGTTTTAGATGTGGGAGGAAAACCCAGAATAGACTATTCTGGCGAAAACCTGCAGAATCAGGTAGGAACCAACCTCGTCCCCAGTGCTTACTTTATTTCCAACCGCGTTTCCAATAGTAAACCCTGGATAGGAAACTTTCTTCCTGGGCAATTCCACACCAAAGTGGACATGACACCAAAAAATTCAAATACATGTGACTTAAACAAATTTGGCATCAAATGAAAGCTAAAAGTCTATATTTTCAAGATTTGAAGTCGGAATTTAATTTTTTATACATTTCGGTACCAAAAACTAGGATTATGTAATAATCCTGTTTTAATCCTAAAAATGTGATTAATAGTGATATGAAAGTATTCTACCAATAGACACACAAAAATATGCACTAATGCCATCAGTTTCTGTCATGAGAAAGTATTGGTCTTGAAAAACCGACTAAAACTTGTTTTTAACATTTTGCGTAATTTGTTTCGCTTCAGTGACTTCTAATATTTCAGCCTTCGAAAATGTCCTTCCGTTACCGAAAAAATACATATTTTTAATTTATTTTTAAAACTTGCAGTATGAATGCATTGAAAGTTATTGTGCAAAGCAAGTTTAGGTAGGCCTTCAATATGACATTATAACTGACACTGCTGTACTTCTCGTTTTTTAATTACAATTAATTAAATCACGTCCTTCCGTTACCAAATTGGTAACGGAAGGACGGTAACGGAAGGACAAATCGTATTTTTATCAAGTGTTACGACATTTGCGCTCATGTTTGAATAATGAAATCACTGCAAATACATGCATGTATAATGAGCATTGAAAGGACATTCATGTGACCCACCTTCACAAAAGCGGGATAAGCAGGGCAAGGTGTTTATTACAATTTGAAGGCACAGGCACGTACAACATGTACAATGTACATGTACATATATGCCGATGTACCAGTACTTGTACATATATGGAGTTGTTGCAGAAAATCAAATCATAAAGTTGCTGCCATCAGCATTCATGAACAGTAGAGAAAGATACGAATTCTGTGAAGCCATTCCAGAAGCAAATTAAGTCAAAAATGAGATGGCAGAAAGTACCGGTACTTTGGGGCACTTTCATTCAATTTACATGTGTAAGACATGTGAGGTGCAGTCTTTGACAAATTATGCCCAAGTTAACAACTTCAGTTTGGGTGTTTATACATTAATTGTTACTACTCTAAATCATTGTAATTTGATTTCAAACATTGATTTTAGAGTTCAATTAAAAGCAACACCTACCGGTAACTGAAGCCATCAGTTCTACTGGTAGATGTTTTGACCTTAAATGTACATGTAGGCTGGTCGCCCCCCCCCCCCCCCCTTTAGGTAAACCTTTGAACCTACCGGTATTATTATTAAAAGTTGTTGGTGAACATGTAACCAATAAACTCAAGAGTTCAAATATTGTGTAGGCCGATTTAAACTTTTAAGGATTGAGGTGATGGGTTTGAAGTCTATTTCTGTAGTAGTCCTGTGTTCGTGAATTATGTGTTTTGGGTTGTTTTCATTTTTCTTTTGTTATCATTAATTAGCAGTCTTCTATCTTTATCTCAATAGTTTCTTGGGTATAATTATTTATGCCAGGTCTGCATATTGTTGATTTCACATTCAGTTGCACATTTAAGCAATTTGTTTCACTTGTATAATTAGTGTAAATTCACATTTTGTTTATGCTATAATTGAGTAAACCTTTTGTCCTTCCGTTACCGTCCTTCCGTTACCAAATTATAATCTGCTTAAAACGTTGTAATTATATAACCGAAACACTTAAAGTCAAATGAAAGGCGGTATAGTATAGATAAAGCTTCAGGGATTCCATTTCCTACCTTTAAAATATAATTGCCCCATAAAATTCACAGAGTTTTTGCAAAACGCGAGTAAGTTGGAAAACCCTTGTCCGTTTTACCGTCCTTCCGTTACCAACCTCATTAATATTCATAATTCATAAACGAGAGGCATTCATGCCCCCCAAAAGTGCGGAAAATGAAAGTAGCATTATAGCAATACAATTGTGACATTTGTTTGCTGTAACTATGAACAGTGTCTGTGATACACACATTTGAAATTTTGTTTAATGAGTGAAAACGTCCTTCCGTTACTGTGGAATTGCCCTCCTGTATCCTGATTGGATACCGCAATTGGCTAGTAATGGATTGTTATCGTGTACTTGGTGCTATTATTCACAACGTGCAGTACTTATTTTCGCAATCATTCGTCCACGCCTTCTCGAGAAAACTAATTTCCTTTCCAAATGATACTGCATGTTGTCTCGATAAGATCGTAACAGTTTGATTTCAAAAATGGTGTTTTCGTAACTCACGCCGTGCTCGCGCTGCTACGAATTGACTCTGTTTTTACCCCAGACACCGCATACAAGAACAAACGCTAATGTGTAACGCATATCCAGGCACTAGACTGTTCCTCATTTGCATACGTGTGCAAAAATCTTGCACATGCAAATGATCCAATACCAGGGTGAGAGAGCAGGTAGTGGTGGGCGCGTACTGCTCGACACCCTGGGGACGAGGTTGGGTAGGGACTGAAAACCCAATCCACATATTGGCCCAGGCAGGAATTGAACTCTGGTCATGGTGGTGGAACCGTGGAAGGCGAGGAAAGTACCGCTAGCCAACCTGACTCCACTAGCTACCCAACGAAATGCTTTAGAGCAATGGAAAAGATTGTACTTCATTGATAACTGATGACATATAATGACATCACAGAAATACATGTATGCACACCTTGGAATCAGGGTCGTTTGTTCCCGAATTCAATGTACTTCATAAATGTAGTTATGACTATGAGGTAATGACATGTACTAGTAAGTAATGACATTGTCATTCTTTTTGAGCAGAAGAAGCAGATGGAGAGTATCAACTCTCGCCTGCAGCTGGTGATGAAGAGTGGCAAGTATCATCTAGGCTTCAAGCAAACCCTGAAAGCCCTCAGGCAAGGCAAGGGAAAGCTGGTCATCCTAGCCAACAACACACCACCACTCAGGTAATTATACACAAATATGGAGCCAATAAGCCTCTGTACTGATGACGTCACACTTTGTTTACTTGTGCACTTTTCTACAAGGCTTCAAAACAGTCGTCCCAACCAGGCTCCCATACAAAAGCACACTTATAATCAAAGTGTGACATCATCTGTACAGAGGCTTATGAAGTCTTTACTTGGCCCTAACCTTCCCAAATCCTCACAAATACTCTATGCACATAAAGTGGAGGATTTCGCTATATTGGAAAATGTGTTGATTTTGAAGGATGTGTCGTGTCAAGGTCTAGGCTGTGTGCCTTGTGTTGTTTAGGCTTTGCCATGGCGTAAATTTAGGCCAAGATGTACATGTACTTGAACCCATCCGCACTGATTCAGGATACCATCTGCACTGCCTCAACGTATTGGCAGTGATCTTTGGAGGATTTTTGCAGGATCAGGGCAGTGGTTAACCCTTCCAATGAACATATTCAAAGAAAAGTGGATGATTTTGGAGGATTGAGGCTGAATCCAATTTTTACATGGAGAGAGTTGGAGGATTTGAAGAACTGAGGGTGCATCCTAGCAAAAAGGCCTAGGGGGTTAGGGTTAACCCTAACCACCCCAGCTCCATCAAAATGTGACATTTTACAGTGGTTTAGCATGATGCACTTACATCCTCAAATACTGTGTCGGTCTTGTTATGATGTGAAACCATATTTGCATGTCAGGCTGATGACCTGATGAAACTCTTTGTTGTAATGCTGAACTTGACCACACTTTCAGGTGTAAATAGATCGTGGGCTGTTGTGTCACTATCTGATAACATCCTTGACATCTGTTCTGCTATTAGGAGATGCAATACATCAACGTACATGTACATATGTATGTACACAGGTTGCAACATACATGTACATGTACCGGTACAGGTACACTTGCTACGTGTATATTGTACATAAATGTAGAACAACCAAAAAAGGTTTAAAAGGACATTGTGTCTTATTTTAAAATAAAAGTGAAAGACCATATTAGAAAACACAATTGAATTAACCCTAACCTCCCCAACTCTGTCCATTGAATCCATCCCCCCGTTTTGGTGGATTTTGGGGGACTTGGTCCAGAAGGCCTGGCATGACTAAATATTGATGGAGTATGATGGACTTGGGCCTAATAGCCTGAAGCAGTGCTAGGGGTATCCGATTGATCAACCAGTGCGTCAGTGGTGGATTCCATTATGCCATGTTCAGTTTTGTATTGGACGCACAGTAATTGATGGATTTTGATGGACTTGGTCCAGTTGTTAGTAAAAGACGCTAGGGAGTTAAGGTTAATAAAACTTTCTCTGAAATAGAATCATGTGAATAGTTTTCATACATGTATATTTAACGTCAGTCTGAAGGTCGAAACGAAAAGAAAAAGTGGTTGTGTCTGGGTGAATACGACATGGGGCTATGGGTCTCCTTATGCATGTTATACAGCACAGTTGGAAAAAAAAATTAAATTTAAAAGTTAAATTGACAAACTATTGTTTCCCCATTCACACATTCGAACTAATGTTTGTAAGAAAAGTCATTTTCTAATTTTTTTTGCACGTTTGGAAAACGTTCACTGCACACTGTAAACATAAAAATTGGCGGAATTTTGTTAGGTCTACTGTAACACTTCAATTTTCATACCTTGTCTGAAATTTTAAGTTCTTAACTTCAATCATTATTTTGGGGCCCCAGAAAACAATGTGAAAAAAGCCTGCCAAGAAAAAAACTAAATATAAAATGAACCAGTGACACAAGACAAATCTTAGATCAAGAATTTGCCTTCATTTTGGCAAGAAGTCCATCAATGAGTTCAGCATTGGACGGATGAATTGTACAATGATGTCATTCTGATTCAATCATTTCGCAACAGAAAAAGTGAGATTGAATACTACGCCATGCTGGCCAAGACTGGTGTCCATCACTACACTGGTAACAACATTGAGCTGGGTACGGCATGCGGTAAATACTTCAGGGTGTGCACACTTTGCATCACAGACCCAGGTGAGCCAGTAATATCACACTGTTTATGTGACGGACTAGGGCCCAATTTCATGGCGCTGTTACAGTTAGCAAAAAAATCTGTGCTTACTGTAGCTGAAAATTTCGTGCTTACGTAAGCGCATTTTGGTCAGTGAGAAATTTTGGCTTATGTGCATGCGTACATCCCGTAACTAAGGATTCTGTGCTTACTGGGTAAGCACAAAGTTTTTCTGCTCTGCTGTAAGCACAGAATGGTGATCATACGCGGAATTCTGTGGTTAGCAGAGCCATTAGATTGGGCCCACGAAATTGGACGTAAGTGCAGTTTGATACACTTGCTACTGAAGGTCCTCCCCTCGCAGTGTTGTAGGTGAGGTACTTGATCCCAGGATACTTGTAACGAATCTCAAGTATATCACAAGTCCGGTTACGCATCAATCTCAATGGAATTCATGAGTCCAGTCCAATGTAACAAGGGATGAACCGTTCCAAAGGAATGCCTTTGTCACACCATAGAGCAAGGACCCAAGGAGTTCGTACTCCAAGACTTCAAAAGTAAAATGATGGTCGCCGCGCTCGAAAGCTACAATGGAAAGCACCTGGCGCCAGCTTGCTCAGTTGCTCACTACGCTAATCTCGACACAATAGAGATCCGCGCTCACTAATGCCAAAAAAGGAGTTTGCATGGCTTCGTAGACAGTACCATGGTAAATACGCATGCGCAGTTGTCAAACATCGCTAAAAATGAATTATTTTGAAGTGTTTGTTCACAGTTGGATGATACTGTATATAAATGTGGTCAACATCACTGGAACAATCATTTCATGAAGAACAAAATGCTCTGTACCTTTAGTGTGAAAACTTGTGAAATTTTCCAAAAAAACACATTTCATCAATGATATATTGCCAATTAAAATGTCTGAAAATACATGAAAACTTATCTGAAAGAAATCCAATTTATCTCCAAATTACAGGGACAGATAATGCTTTTAAGCACCAACAACTGCACATTGCTAACTTGAGTTCATAACTCACATCTAACAACTGCGCAGTTGTAAAAACTTATCTTGTCGTAAAATATATTTTTCAAAAAAGAGCAGCCACATGACTTATTATGCAGCATATAGGGAGGTTGTTGGTTACCAACTAAAAAGGCGGCGACGATCATCGTGTTCAAAGGCCGCTGGCATTCACACTTTGAATGGTCGAGGCTTGCGGTCACAGTGCTGTAGCTATAGACATTCCTGAGGGATTGGTATGTTAATGGTCAAAATGTAAATCGCCCAAGAGTTCTGACTCCTTGGGTCCTTGCTCTATGGTCACACTTGGTTTGAATAGCTTGGTAGTTGGCTTGGGACTTGTGATGCCTAAGATCCATCGCAAGTGCCTAGACTAACTCCCACTACCCACTTTTTAGAAACATTTTTAAGTATTTTGTAAGTGATTGAACAAATAAGGGAAAAAACACCAGATAAAATTGTTAAACTAGTGCAACTTCTGAATTATCTGAAAATCAATCAGAAAACAAGTCATGAACGTTTGAAGAACAGATTTCTGGAACAGACCCAATATTTCAAAAGTAGTACGGTCGAACCCCGATAAGAAGAGCACTGTTAATACAACATCCTGCTGATAACATGCAACATGTTAGGTCCCAAGCCTCTGCTTTTCTCTGTTTTCCATTTCTGATAATACAAGGTACCTGTTATAACAAGGTAATTTGTAAAGTCCCAAGGACCTTGTGATAAGGGTGTGTTCCACTTTACTGTTCTTTTCATGGTTGGTAGCTTTGTATCTTGAAAAACAACACCTTCACAAAAAGAGTAGTACAGAAAAATTGGTTCTCAAGTAGAATTTCTGTTGTATTGTTTTATCTTCAGGTGACAGTGACATCATCCGCAGCATGCCCTCAGGGGAAGCCTAAATGGGAGTCAGGGTGCCAGACCATGGGACAAGGGGATACCATCTTGCAACACGTGACTGATGTGTTTAAACTATTATACCATCAGTTTTGCTCACTCACCATCAAAAGCTACTGGATTGTCTGACTTTGGCAGAGATCAAGGCGAATGTCTCTCCCTCTCGTATCAAGTTTTGATTTTTCACAACTGAAAAAAAGTTCAGCTCATCATGAAAACCATTCTGGTTTTTTTTTCTTGAATTTGCAAATGTTAACCCAGTGCTTTTCTGTACAGAAATAAAACGTTGAGGGATAGATTACAATTTGTGTCAAAGAGTGACTTTATTCCTCTAGTTGCATACAAATGTATAACTTTTGTTTACACTTTTTTACAAAAAGTACAAAGAATACATTCTTCACACACACATTTCATAAGATTCTAACATGTCTAATGGTACAAGGAGAATTGTTGTCTTCATAGACATTGCTGCATTGGCCCTAACAATGCTCACTTTCAACAAGACTCTACGTAATTCAAATGAACCCTTCAGGACAATTTTCATTGCATGTTTTCCCACTTTGTATTAGAAGCCTGACTATCACTGATATAGGAATGGTTAAAAACTATAACCATATACATTTGTTCATGTAGGAACTTGACTTTTTATAACCTTAGTGAAAGGGACACATCCCACACACATGCTGTTATGTGCGTGTATGGCACTTTATGCACAACTTCTTATACAGGTATCACAAGTCCTAAGTTCCCCCAACATTATTCTTAATTAATGAAATAGAAATGCACGATTTCAACAATATCCCAAATGCAAATGACAGAGGACACTCTTCTGCCCATCTTGTGAGAAAATGATAGAAATCCAATCACGCATACCAACACGAAGCTCATTTGAATGAAAAAAGTGCCAATAAAAAAAGTTGCAGTAAATAGCATTGCTGCAATGTACTGGTTTGAGTGATCCTGCAAGGCAGGGTATGTATTCTGAATGTGCACATCTGCACTCCAATACATATGGGTCATTATATAAATATGGGGTCCAAAAATGTGAAATTGTGTCCCTGTTACACCAAATATTACAATTTATTTTAAACTGTTTGGCAGGCACTTTGCTTTTAATACATAATCACTCTTGGAGATAGAAGACATTCCAGAATGTGTCTTGAATTTACAGAATCTTATATCAGATGCAACAAGGATATGAAGAAAACATTTGACCCCAAATTTATGGCATGACCCCTTTGGTTCCCCCAGTGGTTTCCCCCAAACTCTCCCTTTGTAACCATTTGTTGGGGGTACTTGAGCACAGAGTCCATAAAAAGAAAAGAATGTATCCTGATGCCACTTTTTTCCTTCATATATCATCTCGATAAAGGTCAGTCATTGCAAAATGTTGAAAAAGACATAAATCTGGGACTGAGAAACATTTCAAAGTTTGTAACGAAATACTAAAAAAAATTCTTGACTCTCCATAGACTGTACACAAATGTTGAAGAGGCGTCTGGATACTACATTCTTTCCCATAAATAAAAAAAACTAAAAAAAAACACAAGTCGAGGTTTCTGTTGATTCAGTACCATAGATTCAGGAAAATTTCATCCCCTAATAGAGGACGACATTGATGCAGCGTCAGGTTGAAATGAAGAAGTACTTTTAAATACATGTAACATGTCCTGAATTCAGTTTCCATCTCTCGCTTCATGAAATCAGACGATGGAGGGTCCTAGTGTGATCCAAGCCCATTTTGGTTGAACATGTATGCATCCAAGACGACATCTGCTAGTACTCCATCAGCTAGTACTCCGTCAGCATTCAGCACTTGTTGATGTTTGCCAACTATACCACTTTAATAACAATCTGCAATTAACCTTCAATCTTTGGATCTGCTGCTTTAGGGTGTTGGCAAGCAACAAAACACACTACTTAGAGCTTACAGCAATCTTGAAATACAAACATGTACAGTCGACTCTCGTTAGTACAAACTCTGTTAATACAAAATTTTAGTTATAACAAACATAAAGCCTTGGTCCCGACTGAGCATTTATGTGCACAATAAATGGGACTGATGTTCCTCTTAATACAAAATTCTGATACAACAAACAATTTGGCTAGGTCCGAACGAGTTTGTTAAAACGAGACTCTACTGTACGTACTCAACACTCGTACTCGAGTACTAATTGAGAATACTTGTAGTTGCACTCAAATATCAAAATAATTGGCACTCGCATTCACAGAACTCAAAGTACTTGGACTTGAATATTCGATATTATATAACCGACATACAGATCCTCTTCATTTGATTGGTGGAGCTCACATCACGTGTCGTTCGTTATTGCTCCCATTCACGCCGCGGCTCAAAAAGTACTATCCGCCCATGGGGAATGGGAAATACTATTTAACAGTTGGGATCATGACGCGGTATTTGTGTGCAAATGCATGCTGGTGTGCGCGTTCAGCGTTGCGCGTATTGTTCCAAAGAGCCAGCGCTACAGCGTTGGGTTCAAACATTTTCGTGAAGGGGTGGTTTGGAAGAGAGAAATACATTTTCCTCCAGTTTTGTATTGAAATAAAAGTTCAAATATATCAAATGACAAGGATCTATATGTCGGTTATATAAAACAAATATTGAGTGGCTTTAAATTGTGAAATGGGAGGAATATTATCGCTCGGTCAAATCTGGACTTTTCCATTTCACTCGGCTTCGCCTCGTGAAATGGGAAAGTCCAGATTTAACCATGCAATAATATTCCTCCCATTCCACGCTGAGTCACTCAATATTTGTATACTCACTCATCAAGATACCCGTACTTGATTATAAGGACTTGTGGGAATCATTACTTGAGATTTTAATTGGTTTTGTAATTTTTAGTACTCCATAAAATACTTGTACTTGCCAAAGAACTCGGACTCGGCTTCACAAAACTTGTACTTGAAGGTCCAGGTACTTGGACTCGGGTATCTGTACTCATTCTCAAGGGTCACAGGACTCAGATGCGAGTGGTTCTTGACTGCTGGTACTTGGCAGTACTTTGTACTCGGATAAATGTACTCGACTGCAGCTTTCTGGATGCAATGCACAAGTCATACAGCAGTCAGCAATCCTGGTTTCCTTAGCAGATCAACTCATTGTTCTTTACCCGTTTAATTCTCAACTCATACAGCAACCTGTAATCTTGGGATACTTGCTGGCTTGGCCTTCTCTAGTTGTTGATATTCGCTGATCAGTGACGTCAGTGATTCTAAGCTCTCTGAGAACATTGTCATATCCATGCCTTCCACGTTGGTATAGTGATGTAGGTGAGCCTTGAGAAAGATATAAAATGAAACCAAGTGAATGACCAGGGCCCAATTTCACGGCGCTGCTAAGCACAAAAATTTGCTTAGCACAAAAATAGTCTGGCTTATAAAAGTAGGTTACCAGCCAAAACTTGACGTGATTTTCATGCTATAGCAAACAACAGCTGAATACTAATCACGAGCAATATACATCACGTGGAGTTTTGGCTGGTAACCTGCTTTTATAAGCCAGACTTTTGTTGTGCTAAGCAAATTTTTTGCTTAGCAGCGCCATGAAATTGGCCCCTGCTACTCTGGTAAATAATTGCACATCAAGGGTTCTTGCAATGTACATGTACTCACACATTAATGCAACCATCATTTTCATTTTCAATTTTGATGCTTTCTGTGCACCATTCAATAAACACCTGAACCTAAACACAGCAAAACTTTGCGATCAACCTACGGTTAAAATAACATGGATAACTTCACAAGTGCTCATTGCCTAAACTATGGACCGATCCAGTAAGCCCCTCCCACTGCGCACGTGGGCAAATTAACACGTGCTCCTCTCCAATGCCACACTGCATTTTCCTGCCGCGCGCATCATACACGCTTACACGCATGTCAGACTTTTGTGCACGCATGTCGGACATAAATCACGGCTGTGATTGGTCAGAATACCATGAGGCGGTGCTTACTGGATCGGTCCATTGTTTGACAAGTCTAGTCCACTATTCGGAACAACATTACTAAGGTAAGTTACTACAGCTGTGCGTAACATGGGAGGTGGGACTGA
Source organism: Patiria pectinifera (assembly GCA_029964075.1). Taxonomy (NCBI): domain Eukaryota; kingdom Metazoa; phylum Echinodermata; class Asteroidea; order Valvatida; family Asterinidae; genus Patiria; species Patiria pectinifera. The sequence continues at coordinate 4,800,454 of CM057132.1, forward strand.
GACGTTTTGTGATAAACTTTGACCATCAATCAACAACTTTTCCTACTTGAAGAGTAAAACATTAACAGCTCACATATCTCATGCTAGTCAACCAATGGTCTTACCCTATTTTCCAGGTTCAACCCCCCCAAAAAGATCATTTTTTTACCGATACAAAAGTTATTCATTTGAAAATAAGACACTGAGCCAAAATATCAGGCCAGTTAGGATCTGGAGTAATTACTTCATTTCAAATTAGTTGTAGCCTGACAATATTTCAGGCGTATCATTGGTTTGTTATGGGCACAAAAGCAACTTAAAATGGAATAGTTTGAGAGGTTGGAAGATGTAAAAAAAAAAATATATATACAGTTCTTTTCCATCTATACAACCCTCCTTTGAGATAAAACTATTGAGGAAATAAAGATGTGCTGAACAGCCGGGGTGCAGCAACTGCCGCAGTCATGTCAATAGTGGTAAGCTATGACTCTGCTTTCTGAGGGGCCATTCAAAAATGTTCAGTGTTTTGAAATTTCGATTTTTGACCCACCCACCAACCCTAATTTTCGTTGTTCAAATGTTGAATTGCTATTCAATATGTCCCATACACTAAAGAACAAAGTAACGTTTCAAATGAACCAGCACCCGATTTCACAAAGCGCTGCGACGAGTCGTATCATCCATTTCACGAAAGTTGCGATGTGTTAAATGCGTCGTACGTTCCTTTACAACAGCTTAAAACACGTCGCAAGTTACGACGTGTCAAGTGGTCATCGCAAAATACAAAGAGTCCCTTTCTAAGCCAGTTAAGTGCCATAAACATGACAAAAACGAGATTATAATACCAAGGCAATGTGTGTAAAGTTGTAAATAGAAAATTCATTGAATAATTATGAATTAGACTGGAATATTGCAGTTGAAATTTCAAAGTAGCTTTACAGTCCACTGAGAGGTTGTTTTCCTTCAAATTTGCATTGCACGGCCACCATTTTACGTTTTACGTTTTAACAAATTTCGAGCTGAGATCCGACAACTCTTTGTTGAATATCAGACGACTATTTACTGTACACTGACTCTTTGCATAAAACAGTCACCGAGTTGTGCTATAAATACACCAACGACGAGTCGCACTTACGACGTGTTTCGGGAAATGGATCACAGGACGCGTCGCAGCCGCGACGCATGAGAGATACGACGCGTCGCATCGCTGCGATGCATCGTAAGTTACAAAGAGTTTGATGAAATCGGGTGCAGGCATTTCAGGTCAATGCTCTCCCAGCTCAGGGTTTTTAATGGCTGTTCCAGGCTTCCAGCATGCAACTTTGAAGTTGAAACAAGAGAAAATTGCCAATCACACACAACTTTTGTAGTGTTTTTCAGTTTTCTTTCACACTTTAAAAAAGTAAAACAAAACTAACTAACAAAAAAATGCCCTTATCAGCTGGAATGTTGCATGCCTGTATAATACCTGTTAATTTATAGTTACATGAACTGCGGACAGGGTATGCAAACACAACTTGACACATTGTGAACATTTTTAAAGGTCCATAGATAGTTCTTAGAAGTCAATCACAAGTTGTCAGTCTTGAGTTGCAAGTTAAGCCAGGGCCTGTGTCAATTCATATCTGGGACGAGTTCGGGACGAGTTCCAGACACTGTATTTGGGAAAAAAAGTTGCAGGCTTCTGAACAACTTCCCTGCAATTTTCCCCCAACATGCCCAATGAAGTTATCAGTGTTGGTGAGTCAAGCAGTTGCTTGACTCACTCATCCCGGATATGAATTGAGACGGCCCATAAGTTGATGTGATTTGTGATTGGACTACAACACTTGAAGTACTGTCTACCTTTCTCTTGTAGAGTCGATTGAATCGGTCTCTCAGGTCACTGAATGTGTGTCTCACACACGTATTGTTAGCCACAGCTAAGAGAGAGTAAGGCTGCCCCACTGGAGGAACCGAACACAAACCAGTCTTCCAGCCGTCCGTATTCCAATAGATGAAATTCAGAGATGGACGCAACCTGGAGGGCAAACGAATCAATGAAGACAAAGATCAGTACATGTATTCACTAGAATAGTTGTGACGTCACTCAGAAGTCAACTCTGTACAACCATACACTCAGGTACAACAATCACAGCCCCCCCCCCAAGTTATGGTTGTTAGGGTATAAAGTTCTGGGCCCACCTTTATGGACCCAAAACTTTAACTGCTGTGCTCCAATGGTTACAGTGTTTGACTCATGTGCCGTGGTACGTGGGTTTGAACCCTGATGGCAAACATGGTGCTTGTGTTCTTGGGCAAGACAGTTTACTACACTTGCCTCTCTCCATCCAGGTTTATATATGGAGTACCTGTGAAGGTCAAGACCAGATTACGCAAATCTCGAGCTGCTGCAGAAAAATGGTCCGATGGCCTGATAAACAGGGACAATTATTGTGAAGTGCGTTGAATTTTTAGGTAGAAAAATGCTACATACGCACCACACCACATTCATGACATTATTTTATCATTCAGACAATTTTTTCTTTAGAAAATCAACACTCTTGTGCTTGCTCATACCCCTTCATAATGAAAGTTTAACTTTGGGCATTTGTGGCGAGTTGAACTTTTACTGGGCAATGGCAATACATTTACAGCACATTGCATTCAAGTGGTGTTTGAACTGATTTCAATATGTTTCCTGAAATCATGTCGTGCTGACCTATCGATATTTCTCCTTATGTCTGAGATGTGGACGTTCCCTCTGCACATGAGAGCACAGGCAAGGTACATGGAGTTCTTAGGATCTGCCTTCATCAGCTGGTAGTCTCTAGAAAAAGCATCCGTGAACATCTGGTCTAACCTGAAACATAAACACGATGTGAGTTTTTTCAATTTCTGATAAAAAACTGATCTCAAATTCCTTTTTTTTTAGTCAGGTCATTTTGAGGCATATAACAGTTTTATTTAGTGATAATATTTGTATAGTGTTTAATTTAAGAGATGTAATGGAAAAGGCTGCAATAAACCACAGATCTTAAGAAGAATGTGGCACCCCTTGTGTTCAGATAAAGGAGCAATCACTGCAAAGTGTGTTGCTCAAGGACACACCCTTATTCCATATAGACCCCTTGCACAGTGGGCCCTCAGTGAGGGTAAATTTGTTATTTAAAATCAGTGACAATAAAAGAACAAAGTGTCTACTTGTGCGTATCACAGAGTAACAAAGACTTTCCCTTCATCATGTTTAAATAAAAATCGATTGAAGATTGAACTACAATTAACTTATCGCAGTAGAATCGCGTCAACACAGTCCAATTACAGTATATGATATACGAATGGGCGCGGAATGCACAAAATCTGAGACAAACACAACTTAACATACAAAATTCCATAGGATTGTCCAAGGGGCGAGGCTAACTCGCAAACGGCGACCAGGTCAATACCATTGCCCTCCCTGTGTTGCTCTCCCTCTCAGATGTTTGTCTCCTAACCAATTTTCAATTTGCATAACAATGCACAAAAAATCCACCTGTTCTAAATTTGACAATCAATCCATATAAAAATGAGAGGATTTTTCGTTTGATTTCTCATTCAAAAGTAAAATAACTTTTGTATGCTAGAAAAACAGCAATTTAAAAGTTGTTGGGGTGAAACTCAAAAGTAGTGCAGGGAGAGCAACTCATTGTAGCTACTGTTGCTGTTACCTTCTTGGTGGAAGATTGAGGTCTAGGAGTGAGTAGAGAGGTGTCTGACTAGCAACCAGGTAGTGTATCTTGGGAAAGGGGACCAGATTGGTGCTGATCTCATTCAAATCTATGTTCAGGCTACCCTCAAATCTTGATGACCTGTCAGGAGAAAAATCAATGTTTCCATCTTAAAGTCTTATTATCATTTCATGTTTAGCGATTAAACGGTTTTAGGAATTGATACACGTAGGAACTGTTTAAAAGAATTGTTGGAACTGCCAACTATCTTACTATCAAGATACAAGCAGTGTTTTGAGCATCGTAGTATGGTGAAACAACTGGAGGAATTCATGATACAGTGCACCACTGAAGGTGTTGCGACTTTATTATTTCAATAGCGCCACCATGCGAACCAATGCAACGAACCGACATAGCAACCGCAGGAATCGGAAAGCGTTGGGCTGGTTACGGATGGTGAGCAAGTTTATTTCCCTTTTTAAACCCGGTTTCATGTTTATTGTTAACTATAAAGCCTGTGATTTTCCCAGTTATTGATCCCTAGTTATTGATTGCACTGTTTGAATCCACATATGTAAAGATTTCAATTGTTTGGGATGGGCGAAAATAGGCCACGCCACACCAGGTGTCGGAAATAGACTCCTATTCTTCCAGTTTATTACCATGATGATTTAGATGTTGAATAGTTTACCCTCAATTTATGATTTCCCTTATTGTATTTTCCAGAACGATCTCGACCATGATCAGTCTCTCCACCGGCCTAATTTTCCCCACTTGTCATCAACTGAGGATAATGGGACATTTGCAATAAAACAGGGTTAATCCCGCCTGCCCAGCCAGTGCTCACAGGACACACAACCTAAGGACTCCCCTTGTGTCCTTAATGTTTCCTTTTCAGAAGGTTTACCTCAGATGTCACTCTCAATTATTGCCCTATGCAATACCAAGCATACATTAATGCATTCAGAAGCCATATCAATTATCACAGAAACGTGATTCCAACTGAAGTTAAAATGCATACACATCCAAGCAAATGAAAACTTGCCGATTGTGAGTCCTGGTCACCAAGTGAATATTATTTGGCAACATGTCCAAATAAATTGTAACTTTCTTATCATGTTGAACTCAGTGGCGTTACTGAGGTCCACTTTGTGGGGGGGGGGGGGACACTAAGGGAACCCTCATTTTTTGAACGGGGCACCCTATGAACCTTTAACAATGAAAAGCTCATTTCTATCTTTCCCAAATTCTGAGTGGGCTGTCGAGGGGGACACTGGCATTTTTGGTTTTTTTGGGGGGTTTGGGGTAATAAGGTTGGAAGGGGGGGGGGGGTGAGGAGCATATGCAATCTCCCCGTACTTACGATAATGGTTTAATTGTTGGTGAAGTGTGAATTGCACCTCCAATGGGAGCTTTCCTATATTGTGAATCACTCATATTGAAAGATAAAACTGATTCCTTACGATGTTAGATTGAGCAGCAGGTTGGCCACGATATTATTCATTTGATCAAACGGTTTCTCTTTGCCTCCTTGTTTCCCTGATCCTGAGATGGTAGTGCCGGCCTTGGCCTGCCCTGTTGCTCCATAGGTTTTCTTTCCTGTTTTTTCTGGCGGCAGTGCCTGGTTGATTTTCTCACAGATATCTGAAAGAGCCTTGAAAATGTAGAGTTGAATGTAAATTTAAGAAAACAGGTTCGGGCTCTACAATGTATGTATTTCCCACAAAACAATAATAGCTGGAAAGATTATTAAAAAGTAGAATATAGATCTCTCTCATAAGACGCCATCTTCATAGGAAAATTGGCCGCACAAACTACACTACTCCACTTGCATTCGTACGTGGGGAAAATCAGCATAATGATTTTATCCACTGGATCGTTCACGAGACTACCCGTTCCCGACCGGTCATGTGCTAGCGGACGGTACGGTACGGTGCGGTACGTACGCTGGTACCATTGCATATCATCTTTGTACATAGATGCACGCACGTGCGACACAGTGATTTTTCCATGTCACCTGTCAATGTTTAACCTTTTGTCCAGCCGGAAAAGGCTCCGATCAGTGTTATGGCCTGTGTTTTTACCGTTGAAACACTCCAATGACGACTGGTGAAAGATCGATTAAAACTAAGTTCGCAATGATTTTAACGTGCCATTTCCATCAACTTTTCTTCGACATCACGATTGAAATAAAATGACATTTTGTGAAAAAATCGTTATAAAATCAAATTTTGTGGGACACATTGTAAGAAAATCGGAAATTTCGTTGGAAGATTCAAAAAGTCGGATTTCCGATTTAACATCGGAAAAGTTTCATCTCTGTGTCCCAAATGTTCTAAACACCAACTTGTGTTGCTTGAAATTTTTTGGAAATATGTTGCAGCCGATGCGCGTCACGAACATGTGACGCCCAAAATGCCGATGCCGAGACAATCTGTAGCAAGTGACGTCATTTGAGAGAGACCTGTCATTTGAGAGAAATGTTATTTCCTCAGGATACAAAATTTTACATAAAGCTGTTGGAGTGCTATGTTTTTATTCATGTCACATGTTTCTCTTTGAAATGTTTCAAACACACATGATGTCACTACGGTGGGACTCGATTTCCAACAGTGAACTGATGCTAGATATGCATTACACGCAGTGCTTGTCCGACAATGAGTCCGTTGGCTCAGAATTTGTGATGCGATCAAGCTAAATGAGTCGTTTGTCGGGAATTTTCATTTGGAGATACAGGCCAAAATAAGGGCCGCTTCATCACATCACTTCATCACATCTCTTGGTGTTCAGACTTCCATAATGTTTGAACTAAAGATGGTATCAGCATGCGGTTTTCACAGCAGTAATGCTGAGATTGTGCTCTTTTCAAATCTGCAAAAAGAAAACAATTGACCAAGGTAGACAAATGACTCACTTATAATTAGCTTGATCGCATCACATTTGATAGACAGCTATAGGCACAGCAAAAAAACAGAAAGTTTCCAACATTTGCTCTGTTTTAAAGTGTAAGACATTATGTGGATTCCTCGTGACTAGACACTTGAAAAAATGGTCAGTAAACAATTCAAGGCACGACATTTTGGCAATCGTCAGGTGAAGGTATATACCTTTAACGGACAAAACAGGAAAACTTGATTCAATCATGCAAGTCCAACTCAGCATTTGCACTGTTCATGTACAGGTCATTGTGTAGCAGCATTCTTGCACTGTGACTGATACTACTATTGGGTGGCATGGGTGGCTTGTGCGTAAAGCGCTCGCCTCTCACTAAGGTGACCACGGTTCGAATCCTGGCCGCGGATCGCATGTGAGTAGAGTTGTGCGTTGGTTCTCTCCTGTGCCACGAGGGTTTTTCTCCGGGCCCTCCGGTTTTCCTCCCTCCGGAAAAAATCAAACACTTTCGATCTCAGGCTGTGCTCCGTGGTCATATATGGGTCGATGTGGCCGGCAGCCATAGGCGCCTTCACGTGCCAGCGGCCCGACCACGTTGTAGCCGTGTCCTTCACAATTCAGCAAACCAGCTGCGAGTAAGGATGATTAGCCTCCCAAATTATTATTATTATTATTATTCCATCTAAACTGACCTGGTTTTCCACAGGTAGCACACAATCAGCATACTCTGTGAGCTGCTGCATGGCTAGTACGCTATTGTAGGGTGACGTGATGACGTCATCGTCAACTGAAGGGTACACTGGTGTGACAAACCTACAGTGAAAATTCCATAAAAACTGTAAACCTCCACAACATCCATTTCAAACCAGATTGCGATGTTTTAATCAGAGAATGTTTGATTATTGGAGTTTATAATGAGCATACATGTAAGAGACATTTCAGTTGACAAAATATGGGAATATAATTATCAATCCGGCCCATCGTGTAGAACAGATGCATGAAAAAACTTCCAGTGAATAGCTATTTTGAATCAATTGAGTAGAATTGTGTGTGCTCTGGGACCAGCTTGAATAGACTTGCCTTGTTTTGTTAGGGTCCATGTACATGACAAACCCACTGCTTAACCAAATTTATATTTTCTGCACATTTAATCAGTAATTTTAGCCAAAAAAATAGCAGTCTTGCAAAGTGATGTGCGACAGGCAACATTATATTTCAGCATCTTCAAATGCAGTGCATGCACTGCGCACACATACAAGCCAATATTGGAAATGGTTAATGCATTATTAAGTGCAATGTACACACACAGGTAGCTTGACATGTCGCAAACATTTAGAAGATTCCTGATCTATTCAGAATATTCCTTTTGAAAACACAGAGCTTTTTATAAAAATATGGTAAAGTCAAATCACTGAGGCTGTTCTTGAGTAAACATGAAAGTACAAGCATTCCAACATTGCATCAATGGAGTTTCATCAGAGGAATCTGTTCCAATATTACAAAAGACTGTGGCTTTTGGGGCTTTTCTGGAACGTTTTATCAAGCAGCTCTGGAGATGCTCCGTTAACATTAGCATCAGCAATTTTTTGGCCAATGAAACTTGGATACTAGATCATGAATATGTATGAGGTATAGAAATCAGTTCATTACCTATACACATCAGGATATTCGTCTTGGAGTAATTTCAGAATTGATGTACCCACACCAGATCCTGTGCCTAAACAGAATAAAGAAAAAGGGAATTTCATTATACACTGTAAGTAAGATTTGAGGCTTTGCATGGTGGAGATACTAAATAATGAAAGGTTTGCGGAAACACCATGTGCGAATAATTTCTCAACTAAGAGAATGGTTCTGAAAAGACCCAGAGGTATAAACTCCACGTTCCAGTCAGTATGCTCTGACCATTCTCTTAGTTGAGAAATTATTCGCACATGGTGTTTCCGCAAACCTTTCATTCTTTATTATACACTGTATTGTTCAATTCAGATTTGTTTTGTTCTGGGAAGAATATTTCAGGGTCTGCTTTTTTCTTCAATAAAGTACCTAATATACGTGATATGAATATTTAAAAGAAAGTACGGCATTTAAGTGATATGATCTTTTTAAAAGAAAGTCCGGGTACATGTCTTAAATCACTTGGATCTGAGTCTCAATTCACTTGGATGGACTCTGAGTCCGAGTCATGTGTCATTTGATTCAATGTGTATCCCTGTCAAGGCTGATGTCTGATTTTTGTTTTATTACAATAATTATATGTTAACTTGCACTTTGTTTTTATTTGTATCAGGAAAACGTCATGTTACCCTTATTTCTACATTTTTTAAACAAAACATAAGCACCCCATCTTCTTGTCTGTTTCGTTCCTGTTCATTGAGCCATGGTAAACATGGTAAAGGAAGTAATGGATGAAGTTGTAATTTGCATGACAGTTGTATGAATGGGTGAGGAACGCAAATGGCAAGGCTTGTGCGGCATTCTGGAAAAAAAGGTTGGAAATGAAAAACGCTTGAAGGCAGAGCGCGACGGTTAGCACTGCCGAGCAACCACCAGATTTGCTGGCGCAAAAAGCTGCTTTTTTTCTGAGGCAGGATTTGCCTGTTTTACCATGGCTCAAAAGTCAGGTTTTGGACGAAGTCCATGACTAGCCTAGCCCTAGTCAAGAGCCCACCAAGACACCGCTCATTATCAGACCCGAGGTGGTGAGATGAGACGGGGTTGACGCCGCACACTGTTGACGGCAACAGTACAACCGGTACGTGACCACTCCTGAGGACACCGATCACAGACGGCAGGATCCAGGGACAAGTAGAACGTCACAGCGCTAAAGGTGCACCGGTTATCGAGTACATGTGAATAGTGGTGGGCCCATCATTTTTTTGTATAGATATAGCCTGGATTTGATATTGTAAAGAAAGTGTTGCCTGAGAGCAATTGAGTAAAAGTAAACGTATAGTCAAGCATTTTGATTTTCTTGTCATCAGAATTTGATTGATTGAAAGTTAACCGATTGATATATATATTGAAGTTTAAGGAGTTAAATTGTCTCACGTGGATAACATTGTATTTGTGATTTTTGTTTAGCTACGAGACGTGTAGCAGAGAGTAATACCATACTTTTGAAAGTTGATTTGGTTGTTTTACTAGTAATTTGAGGGTCTGACGAGACCAGTGTTAATGTGATTTAATCCATTAATATTTGTATATATTAATTTTTGATTATTATTATTTTAGGGGTTTATTTTCTAAATTAAATTTTGTTCGATATGATTGGAAGTTTCTCTTGAGTTTTCTTTCTGTTTCCCTTATATATCATATATACTGTCTTTGGTTGGGTTACAAACGTAAAAACCTTTTGTTTTCGCGCAGCATTTCAGGCGCGCGTTACAATCCCTTTGCCTTGAACAAAATGGATGTGCATAGACACACATAAAATGTAAGCGATTTGTAAGTGATGTGCTGTCATGGGAAATAGGGAGGGGTGCATACAATAATGGTATTTTTAAGTTGATTTAAAGTTACTTTCTAAATATAAACATTGGAATTATGTTTATAAACAAATTTTTTTTGGTAAAAACAATATGTGAGTTGCATCCAGTCAGCGTCAAGTCAAGTCATCAGTGTCAAGTCCAACTCATGATGGTGGAGTCCAAGTCTGGAGTCGGAGTCTTTTGCCAATGTGACTCGAGATGAGTCTGTGTCACCAAAATTGCAACTTGACATGGACTCGAGTCCAACTCCTGGACTCGAGTCCTATAACAATGGCAATCTAGAAAATGTCTTGACATTCCAGTATGCATCTAATGTTGTTTCAATCAATGGGTTTGCCGTCTACTAATGTGAAGGTCATTATCATCATTCACTATATGCCATAAATACAGTCAGACCACATTTTAGGTTCAGTGCGATCTCCGTATCTTACCTCCACCCATGGAGTGAGTTATGAAGAAACACTGTAAGCAGTCACACTGCTCAGCTGCATGGCGTACACACTCCGATATCTGGTCTCTGTACTGAACACCATACATCTTATTGCCAACTGCCCTGCAAAATTCAATAAGAAAGGACATTCCATTACATTGTCCAGTATTTTATGAAGGAATCTTCAACTGTGCATCAGCAACAAAGCTGAGCAAAGAAATTACTGGAGTGAGGTTTGAACCTGCGACTTTCGGAACACTGTACCAATGTTCTACCAACTGAGCTCTCCAGCCTTATGTTGGTGGTTCCCCATTTTGTCAATGTCTTTGTTATAAAGGGCACTAGTCAGAAGCCAATGACCCCTACATGCCATGTAGCCAGGTTTTAGGCCCAAAGTCACGATGCTAGCAACATTAGCAATGCTGCAACCTGGCAAATAGCAAACGGGGATTACTCAGAAAGGATACAGCTTTTTCCCTACAAATCACAATAAACCACAAAACAATTTTGAGATTTTTTTTAAACATTCAATTAACAACAGCATATGGAAAATAGATACCATGATTAAGTTATCATTTACATTATCATTAGGATTTCATCATCCAACCGTGAATCCAGAAAATACAAAGCAACACAGGAGAAATTCACCATGTTCATCACAATGCAATGATCCACCAATAGGTTACAGCAGATACATGTACAAAATGTATAGGGGCAACTTTTGTGTGTGTGTGAAGTGCTCATCCACCATGTCCATGTGCAAAATGAATTCCTGTTGCAGAAGTTTCATATCAGCAGTGACTCTTTTTTGTCAACCAATACAGTAAAGTAGCATTTTAATAAGGGAATAAATGTGTGCTCGAGAGGTTTTTATCACTCTGTTTAAGACCACTTAGAGTCTGGGTGCTGATAATTACCCGAGCCGGAGGCGAGGGTAATTATCAGCACCCTGACTCTAAGTGGTCTTAAACAGAGTGATAAATACCGACCGAGCACATATTTATTCCCATTCATAAATACCTTTTCGGTTAAAAAATATCAAATAATTCGTTCAAAAAATCACAATTTTGTTCAACAAGTTCACTTCATGCTTTTTGAAACATCCCTGTGGCAAAATAATGGAGTGTTCAGCTGGCGAGTAAGATGTAAACAACCCTTTTATGGCGATTGACGCGCGCGTGGCATGTTCTGCGTGATGTCGCGCAGAACGCACCTGGGGCGTTGCGTTTGGAATTTAGAACTATAAAATTCGGACTCACTGGTAGTGTTGCGCATGCCTACGTGAGGATTGTGAACGTTCAACCAATGAAACGGTAAGAGGCACTGGATTTTTAGGAGTCCACATTTTATTGTGACACTGGAAAAGTGTTTAAGACCAGCTAGCCATGTCTTTATCATCCGTTTAAGACCGGCCACGTGACGGGCTCTCGAATAGTTAAACTGTCTGAGGTATTTATGAATGACAAATTCTTGGTGGTGCACTTTATTGTGAATCAATCATAACCCTCCCACCGTTTGATCAGTCACAGACAGTCAAAACATTTCTTGCACTTCCCCTGCCATGCATTTGTACACAGACTAGTAAACAAAACCAGTCAGATCACAATCATGTAAACACTGTGACTAGTCAAATTCCATCAACCGACAAAAGGGCTAAATGGTAGGTACAGCTGGCATATCAATCACCTCCAGTCAAAGCATGGCTATATCCAATTAACAGGGGACTTCCTGACTGTTAAAAACAGCCACTTGATGGATTTTGACTGCTGTGCTGGCGTACAATGTAGCTGAATTTGTCTGCCCGAGAGTGAGCATCATAAAACAAATACATATTATTTAAAGATATAGTCCATTATTTGTAATTTGTGCATTTTGTTCGTTTGAAGCAACAAAAGTGCTCAAAATCTAAAGAAGGGTACTGAACAACTAACTTGATGAAGTTTCAGCTCAGCTTCAGGTGTATATTCCGAGAAAAACAACATTCTAGGATCTCAATTTCAAATCAAAAGTTGCTGAATCATGTTTTGAATTGTTTTGAATTTCAGCTACATGTGATGTCGCGCACTGATCCGACGAATTATAGCAACCGTGCGCGCGTGTGCATCGGGCCAATGCTTGCGCGCGCTTTGCCGAATAACAAAACGAACTACTTATTTAAATTTCCTACGGTGCGTCTTAAGACGCACCGTTGGAAAGGCCTTCTTTCGTTGATTACTTCAAAATGGCAGCTTGCCAGAAAGAAGAATATTTCACAGGGAGTTTAGTCCACTTACTATCTTTCAACCGAGTATGTTTTTCAACAATAGTTACGCCAGTTACTTTTTGGATGGCTGCAAATGATGGACTATAGCTTTAACAAAAAGACAGATCTTGACTGAAAGTTTTGACTTTCTACATGAAGATATCTTACCAGTTATTGCCACAGCCAGAGACATCAGTGATGAGTTGTCTATGGTCAAACAACTCCCCAACAGACCCCTTCAACAATTCATTGACCACGCCCTCCTCCATGTCAACCAAGACTGCCTGACGAAAACATGTAAAGGGTGAATCCATTACACTGAAGACATAACTTCACGCCACACACTGTATCATGCATGTACACATACAGATATACAGGGTGAGTAAAAAAAACACACAAAATACAAATGTCAGGACCATTGTTTTAATGAAGTTCTGCATGTAGCACTCTCAAAATCTAGGACATGAAAGCCCAATTCATAAGCTTTCTTTTAGTACAAGAATCATTCAAATCACTCATGTACTTTTCAAGTTACGGAATTTTAAACACAACCCCAGTTTTAAGGTTCTGTCCACGGATCACAAAAAAGTTCAGTGTTCTTTCAGCAAAAAGAAAACAAATCACATAAGGATGTGTGTGAATTGTTTTCGTTTTGCTGAAAGAACGCACACCTGGACAGAACTTTTAAACGGTAGTTGTGTTTAAAACTCCGCAACTTAAAAAGTACATGAGTGATTTGAATGATTCTTGTACTAAAAGAAAGCTTATGAATTGGGTTTTCATATCCTAGATTTTGAAAGTGCTACATGCAGAACTTCACTAAAACAATGGTCCCAACATTTGGGTTTCGTTTTTTTTTTACTCAATTAAAGCCTTGAAAAATCATTGCAGATATTTGTATGCACCTCAACAATTGTACTGTACTGATTGGCCTACTTCTACCATGTCTACATGTACTGTGCACGCAGTACATTATGGTGGCCAATTAAGTTGCATATAGGTCTCTTGGGAAATGTACATGTTAACTCAGGCATAATGAGACGAGAAGTTAGACAAAAACATGCATTAACATGGTATCTTTACTGATGTAATTTGTTTTCAAATTTTCCTATCCATCAGTGAATGTTGAACTTATGAAATTTTGTCCTTATGATGACTTACCCTGGCTTTGAGGGAACGAACCTTGCTTTTCCCATCGCCAACACCGATACTAAGTGGGTTTTCATATCTACAGGAAAACAAAATATAACATTTAAGAATTAACTTCAAATGGAACATTGTTATATGAACAATGACATCCATCCTTCAGATGTTTTTGTCATTTTAATTCAGTAACAATGAATGCACAAGATGTCCACTCATGTACGTCCCTGTACAGGGTGGTTAAAAAAACAAGGACACCCACATTTGACAGCAATTTTCACCTATTTTTAACGATTAGTAGCTATTTTCAAGTACTGGCCTTTAAGCAAATGTGACAAAAATTGGTTTAATTTGCACATTTTGTCATTGAGCTATGCTACATGTAATTTGAACATTTCATGTGTGAAACCCGTTTGTCCACGGAGGTATACACTGTACATGTACTCTCAATACAAAATGCACCAATGCATGCTTGAACATTAACATTTGAAAAAAAAACAACGCGCTAACAATGAAGCCCATCTTAACATTTGAAAGGGCATGACATTTGATTGTTATGTTATGAAGTTTTTGCAACAATGAACTTAAGCCGACAGCTCAACACTGACATGAATAACTGGACAGCTTCAATAAAAGCTACCAGGGCAAAATATATTTTGGTGGGAAGGTTTTTTAATTTTTATGATCTACGAAAACGTCCAATTTACACAGAATAACCCGTGGACAAGACTGATTTTGGTGACTTGTATTCAAATTAGCATATCACTATTTTTGCGAATTTTACTAAGCTTTTTTCACCATGCACGGTAAAGCCTTTTCTTTACTTCTATGAGAAAAAAATATCTAAAATAAGTTCACTATTTTTTGCTGTAAGTGGGTGTCCTTTTTTTCAACCACCCTGTAAAACAAAAGAAAGCAGTTCAAAGACACATGCAGTTTCATTGCAAAATACCTACAGGAACATGTGGAGCAGCCTTGAATCAGAAATTCTGTTATTTATTGCCATTCATAAAATCTTCACAGATTAACCCTCCTGCTATTTAAACAGTCACAGACAATCAAAATTCAATCACTTCCACTTTCCCTGCTATACTTTTAACAACTTAGCTAGTCAGCAGCAGTCAGATCATATGTCAAGCAAGCACTGTGACTAGTCAATTTGTGTCAACAGACAAAGCAGGCAAGTTGTGGTCACAGCTGTTTTATCACTCACCAGGAGTCAAAGCATAGCTGTATCAAGTTACTTAAACCATCCCAGCCAGTCAATCCTGCTTTATGTAGGCTGGGAATTCTTAACTGTTGAAAACAGTCACTTGATTGATTTTGACTGAAAAGACAACTTGGCTTTATTGTCTTTGCTCGGGAATGTTAAGACATTCGGTTAGTTTCCTTTCAACTAGACCTTTGTAATAGGATAATTAAGTAAACAATCAAAAAAATGAAATTTTCAGGGGGGGGGGGCGGAAGGGGTAACGCCCTCTACGTTGAAATTGATCTCATTTCCCCCTCGCGACGTTGGCAGTTCGAAGCTCCGTCGTTAACGCACGTAGCTCCGTGCACAAACCAACCAATACTTGTGTACGTGTGCAGCGCAGACGATTCCGTGGGGCTCCACGTATTGTTACACGGAACCGAGTGCTCGCGAGGGGTCACGTACGTATACATCAACATCTTGTGCGCGTGCCGGTGCAGCGCTGAGTAAATGGCAGAAACCATTTTCTCAAACAAACCCTGGAAAAAACTGTCAAATATCTAGAGGATGTACGGAGCGATTTTTGTGAAACTTCCAGGAACAAAAGATCGATCCTTAAAAATTACGATCAGAGAAAAAAATCAGAGGATGAACGATACAATTTTTCAAATTATGTCGATATTTGTACCCGTTTCAGGGGAGACATTTTGTAATGAATTTCCCACCTAGACACATTCAAAGCAGTTAAGCACGTTGATCCTGGCATAAATCAATGACAAATGTTCACTAATGTTTTTACGCCTTTTTATATAAATTTAGCAATCGTATCAATTGGAATTACTCGTTGAACCTATGCTGTCATGTTTCCAATGCTGATAGAGAGAGCATTTCAACGTTAACAATGGTTTCCTTTTTTTTAAAAACAACGCTCACCTCTTTTAAAAATGGAATGTATCCAAAGAGAATAGTCAGCGAATTTTTGGTCTGAAACCCAGACCCCTTCCGCCCCCCCTGGAAATTTTCAAGGATTTCAGGTGGGAATGCCCTTTTAGTAGATTCAGGGTTGTTACAACTAAGGTAAGTTTAATCTGAACTCCCTACTGTCTTATACTAAGTGCTGGACCAAGTCCACCAAAATCCATCACTAAGGCCAAAATAAAAAAATACTCGGTCTCTGGTCAGGCCAAAGTTCCGGAATTGATGCGGCGACGCGGCTTTTTTTTTTTTTTTTCAAGCTTGGATTGTACAGACAAGGTGGGGTACTATTTTGCTTTTTTTGGTGTCCTCGTGTACATTGGTGTCCTCCATAATTTGCCTTGGTGCCCTCGATCATTTGCCTTAGTGCAATTTCCCATTCCTTGGTGCTCTTTGGTAAAACAAAAAATGAGGTGTGGCAATAGAGGGCGCTGTTGGAGCTACCATGGAACATTTTGGAAAAAAAAAAAGAAGGTTGACGCGCATCATTAAAATCGACGCGCGCGCTGACCAGAGACCGACTTATTTTTTTTTTTGGCTTAACCCTGCTTCACATAATGCTTCAGGACAAAATCTGCTGAAATCCACCACAAGACCACTGGTCACTACCAGTGTTGGAGCAAAGGCTTTGACCCTCAAGGCCAAGGCCAAGGCCAAGGCTTTGACCCTCAAGCCTCGAGGCCAAGGCCAAGGCTTAACCCTCAAGGCCAAGGCCAAGGCCCTGTTTTATGAAATGACCACTGATATAGAACTAATTATAGTCACATGAGTGACATATCAACACGCAAGGGCGGATCCAGAACACAATTGGGGGGGGGGGCAAAGACATTTTGGTCCCCCCCAAAAAAGTGGGTCAAAAAATTATGGCTTGGGCTTCGGGGCCCGCTTAAGGGCCCCGAAAATTGTTGGGATTCGAGATGCTCTGTGATGCGATTTGAGGCAATTTCTGACCATTTTAACCGATGTTTTTTGAGGAAAAGATAGTGGTGTTCTTATTGCCTGCCTTTATTACGACGTCACATAAAAAAAAAAATAGTTTCGTTTTTTTGGGGGGGGGGGGGCATGGCCCCTTTTGGCCCCTCTGGATCCGCCCTTATCATCACGAATTGCTCGTTACGAAGAACAACATTTCTTTAATTGCAATCAACATGCTCGCATAGGCCTACACCGTTTTATGACTGCACTGTATCTATTAAAGTATAAGTTCAGGTCTTCAATATGGTTTAATTAAACAAAACAATGATTTACTTCTATATTGACACACAATTCTCCCAAGTGTAACAAAAGGGGGGTCCAAGAAACTGATTTTGGAAATTTTTATTTGCTGGCCCAACATGGTCAGAAATATCAGCATTTTCTAAAACAGATACATGCAAATCTTTAGCACTTATCAGGGAGACATATACAACCAATCAGATCTATTACATAGTTATATGCAATTAAAGTGATCATCTCATTAGCCCCACAAGTGTACGGAATATTTTTGCAGCAAATCTACTACAATGGTAACAAAATATGTTGCTATAAAAGTGGAAGTGTGCCCAACACACAAATCTATAGGGCGCTTCCCTCCTCCATGGTAATACGATTAAAATGGTAACAGCAAAATTTAGAACAGATTTATCTGGAAAATGCAAAAATCTATGGGCCTTGAAGAGCCTTGACTCAAAATTGCAAGGCCCTGAACCCTCAAGGCCAAGGCCAAGGCCAAGGCTTTTGCCCTCAAGCCTCGAGGCCAAGGCCAAGGCCCTAAAATCCAGCCTTAAGGCAGCCTTAAGGCCAAGGCCCAGCATCAAGGCACTACATCACTGGTCACTACTATAGGTGGATTTTGATGGACTAGGTACTCATGGCTTGCCTACCAAAATCCCCAAAATGGGGGGGGGGATGGATTAAAAAAAAAACACCTCAAACTTAATAGTAACTCTAGGAAAGCATAGATGAATCATTTCAAAGATGGTTTCAGATACAGTTCAGAGCTCTGACTGGGATTATTACAATGTTTTTACCACAAAACATAACTGCACTAGTTATGAACATCTTTATTCCTTAAACATTCGTTAAAGAGCCATTTTCACTATTACAGTTAACCAAATTTTCACAGATTTTTCAACATATTAAGCCAGATTAGGAGTCCGTGAAAACACCCTTAAGAAAGTCCTTTGTTTACCCATGGAGATAATGTAGACCCAGTGTACCGTTATGTATAACCAATGAAAATCCTCAGTGGCCAGGGTCATTAAAAAACCGTGAAAATACCCTTACA
Source organism: Patiria pectinifera (assembly GCA_029964075.1). Classification (NCBI taxonomy): domain Eukaryota; kingdom Metazoa; phylum Echinodermata; class Asteroidea; order Valvatida; family Asterinidae; genus Patiria; species Patiria pectinifera. The sequence goes on from CM057132.1 coordinate 4,818,750, forward strand.
TGTACAGGATTAGTCCAAGATAACCCCATGTAAATGTCCGTGAAACATTTCTTCAAGATTCTTTACATGGAAAAATGGACTTTTAAAGAATTTTCAAGGGATGAAGATGTTCATGTGTACCTTGAATCAACATTGAGGAAGAAACTGCTGAGTGAATCATCATAAACACCCTTCTTGTTGTGAGCTGCATGCTCCCTCAAAGCCAAATCCCAGAAACGACATCCGATCTGCGAACAGGTTGTAAAGGGGTACAAAGATAAAAGCTTTATTGGAACCATATAAAATAAATTGCTTCTTTGCCATCAGACAATATTTGAAAATTGAATGGGACATTTATGATCTTTTATGAGATATATGCCTCAAATTCAAATATTTTGCTTCACAAAGCCATAACATCTTTCCCATTTACAATACAATGTGCATTCTCTTGAGCTAAAATGACATTCATAACAAGATTTCAAATGCCTCTTAAAGGGAATGTACAACATTTGCTTTTGCTGCAATTTTCAGAAATAAATGGATTTGGAGGATTAGTATGTTATAGCAAATATTGTTAAACTGACTTGTTCCACGTTTTGGGCTGGTATATGCTGGAAAAACCAATAAACCAATCATGTTCTTGTAGTCTGCTTCCCTGAACCCACTTAAGATGAAACGGAGAAATGTAAAGACTTTGCGGAATTGTAAGGTCAAAGAACCACTCTAGCAGGCGTGTACCCCCTTCACAGGTGTGTAATCAATTGCAAAGAAAGTGCGGAATAACTAAGTAAAAAGTTAGGAGAAGTTTTGGAAAAAAAACCCCGTTTTTTCCAACGCTGGTCGGCCGACCAGCGTTGGAAAAGTACACTTTTTCTTGAAAATGTCAGCACACCAGGAGCCACAATTTTACAGGATGCTTTAGACTGTCAATCCCTAACAATTCAGTAAGGTATTTCGTGATTATTTGATCATTTCGTTTTTTGATGTTTGCAAATGTTGTATCTTCCCTTTAATAACACTTTTTCAAAAATTAAGAACAGGGAAAATTCAATAATAGAAATTACATTCAATCATCAACACCTGGTACTGGGAGGTTAAGGGATAAGAAAAATTATTTCATGGGGTTTGTGGTTTTTACATTGACAAACGTGAAGTTAAAAGACCACAACTGATATTATAATCTCCTTCTGAACACAGGGATAATACTAATTAAGCAAACTTGATATTGACTGAGAGATTTATGAATGACCCACCGGGGAGATTTCATTAAATATTTAATTAGGCCGAAATTTTTTGATATTTCATTTGAAAAGGAATTTTAACCTGAACACCCTATTGTGAGTTGAGTTTCCTTGAACAATTAAATTCTTTATCCCACTTGCGCTCATGGGCCTTGTGGTATGCAGGGCAACATTGTTCCGTGTTCACTTGCACTCATCACTCGTGGGATAATTGTAAGAACTGATAAATTAATGACCTGGTGTTCCATTACCTGATTTCCACACTGTCCAACTTCGCAGAACATAAAAGAGAGGGAAAAAAGAATACAAAAAATGTAAAAGATGACACAATTTATCAGGCAAAATAAAGGAAAGAATGTAGTCAAGTATCCAGATGCCAATTGACTTGAGCGGTAGAGGTTAATATAGAGAAAAACATTTTCCAAGTAATTCTAGGTAACAAAATTGGAAATTTATTTCTCAGTCTCGGATTCAATAATCAATGATTCATGTACAAACTTTACCAGCTAGAATATGTATTTTTTTTTTTACCTTGAATTACTATTGACTGCGTCATTTCAATAGTGGGCTATCGGAGCTAAACACTCTTCTACTTTTGGAAGACGAATATAATCAATAGGCACACTTAAAACCATTCTTCATGGCTTCGGACTCGGAGTTTGCATTAAGGCAATAGGGATAGCGGTGTGAAGTTGGTTACTTATTCCTCGTTCCTTGTTCGACATTCGCACGCTAAACACTACATGTACAAATCATGCATAGAGTGTATCCAAACTGCATATACACATTCGCAAACGGCTCATAGACTGGTTTCCCATCCCGCTAGGCCCCAACCTCGTACCCAGGGTGTCGAGCAGTACGCGCCCACCACTACCTGCTCTCTCACCCTGGTATTGGATCATTTGCATGTGCAAGATTTTTGCAGACGTATGCAAATGAGGAACAGTCTGGTGCCTGGATATGCGTTACACATTAGCGTTTGTTTTGGTATGCGGTGTCTGGGGTAAAAACAGAGTCAATTCGTAGCAGCGCGAGCACGGCGTGAGTAACGAAAACACAGTTTTTGAAATCAAACTGTTACGATCTTATCGAGACAACATGCAGTATCATTTTTCATATTAATATGAGCAAATTGGAAAGGAAATTAGTATTTTTGAGAAGGCGTGGACGAATGATCGCGAAAACACGTACTGCACGTTGTGAATATATAGCACCAAGTACACGATAAAAATCCATTACTAGCCAATTGCGGTATCCAATCAGGATACAGGAAGAAAGTTTCCTATCCAGGGTTTACTATTGGAAACGCGGTTGGAAATAAAGTAAGCACTGGGGACGAGGTTGGCTAGGCCCAGGATTACTTTGTTTTGCCACACATTTTCGTACAACAGAGACCTGTTTTAAGCATGAAGAACACTTTGGACCGGAAAAGGCTTGATGTAGGGGGATGCATGAGGACCTGGGGAACTGGAAAATAATGGGTCTGACCTGGTCCAAGGGGTTTCAGTATTTTTTTCATATTTTTGAAAAAGACAAATCTACGGCGATTTTAATGCACGTTTTTCCATATGTTTGTGTACAAAATCGGCGCTCTCAAAGAAATTCCTTTTAAGCATGAAGAACGCGGCTTGGACCGGGCAAGGCTGGATGTAGGAGGATGCAGGAGGACCTCGGGAACTTGAAAAAAATAAGTCTGACCTGGTCCAAGGGGTTTCAGTATTTTTTAAATATCTTTGAAAAAGACTTAAATCTACGGCGATTAAAATGCACGCTTTTCACCATGTTTGTGTACATAATCGGTGCTCTAAAAGAAATGTCCCTTTAAGCACGAAGAACGTCTCGGACCAGGCAAGGCTGGATGCAGGAGGATGCAGGAGGACCTGAGGAACTGGAAAATAGTGGGTCTGACCTGGTCCAAGGGGTTAAAGTATTTGTTTCATATTTTTGAAAAAGACTTAAATCTACGGCGATTTTAATGCACGTTTTTCCATATGTTTGTGTACATAATCGGCGCTCCCAAAGAAATGCCCCTTTAAGCATGAAGAACGCCTTGGACCGGGAAAAGCTAGATGTAGGAGGATGCAGGAGGACCTGGGGAACTGGAAAATAGTGGATCTGACCTGGTCCAAGGGGTTGGATTATTTTTTCCATATTTTGGAAAAAGATTTAAATCTACGGCGATTTTAATGCACGTTTTCCCCTATGTTTGTGTACATAATCGGTGCTCTCAAAGAAATGTCCCTTTAAGCAAGAAGAACGTCTTGGACCGGGCAAGGCTGGATGCAGGAGGATGCAAAAGGACCTGAGGAACTGGAAAATAGTGGATCTGACCTGGTCCAAGGGGTTGGAGTATTTTTTTCATATTTTTGAAAAAGACTTAAATCTACGGCGATTTTAATGCACGTTTTTCCATATGTTCGTGTACATAATCGGCGCTCCCAAAGAAATGCCCCTTTAAGCATGAAGAACGCCTTGGACCGGGCAAGGCTAGATGTAGGAGGATGCAGGAGGACCTGGGGAACCTGAAAATAATAGGTTTGACCTGGTCCAAGGGGTTGGATTATTTTTTCCATATTTTTGAAAAAGATTTAAATCTACGGCGATTTTAATGCACGTTTTGCCATATGTTTGTGTACATAATCGGTGCTCTAAAAGAAATGTCCCTTTAAGCACGAAGAACGTCTTGGACCGGGCAAGGCTGGATGGAGGAGGATGTAGGAGGACCTGAGGAACTGGAAAATAGTGAGTCTGACCTGGTCCAAGGGGTTGGAGTATTTTTTTCATATTTTTGAAAAAGACTTAAATCTACGGCGATTTTAATGCACGTTTTTCCATATGTTTGTGTACATAATCGGCGCTCCCAAAAAAATATCCCTTTAAGCATGAAGAACGCCTTAGTCCGGGCAAGGCTGGATGTAGGAGGATGCAGGAGGACCTGGGGAACTGGAAAATAGTGAGTCTGACCTGGTCCGAGGGGGTTAAAATATTTGTTTCATATTTTTGAAAAAGATTTTAAATCTACGGCGATTTTAATGCACGTTTTTCCATATGTTTGTGTACATAATCGGCGCTCCCAAAGAAATGCCCCTTTAAGCATGAAGAACGCCTTGGACCGGGCAAGGCTAGATGTAGGAGGATGCAGAAGGACCTGGGGAACCTGAAAATAATAGGTCTGACCTGGTCCAAGGGGTTGGAATATTTTTTCCATATTTTGGAAAAAGATTTAAATCTACGGCGATTTTAATGCACGTTTTCCCCTATGTTTGTGTACATAATCGGTGCTCTAAAAGAAATGTTCCTTTAAGCAAGAAGAACGTCTTGGACCGGGCAAGGCTGGATGCAGGAGGATGCAAAAGGACCTGAGGAACTGGAAAATAGTGAGTCTGGCCTGGTCCAAGGGGTTAAAATATTTGTTTCATATTTTTGAAAAAGACTTAAATCTACGGCGATTTAAATGCACGTTTTTCCATATGTTCGTGTACATAATCGGCTCTCCCAAAGAAATGCCCCTTTAAGCATGAAGAACGCCTTGGACCGGGCAAGGCTAGATTTAGGAGGATGCAGGAGGACCTGGGGAACCTGAAAATAATAGGTTTGACCTGGTCCAAGGGGTTGGATTATTTTTTTCATATTTTTGAAAAAGACTTAAATCTACGGAGATTTTAATGCACATTTTTCCATATGTTTGTGTACATAATCGGTGCTCCCAAAGAAATGCCCCTTTAAGCATGAAGAACGCCTTGGACCGGGCAAGGCTGGATGTAGGAGGATGCAGGAGTATCGGAGGAACTGAAAAATAGTAAATCTGACCTGGTCCAAGGGGTTGGAGTATTTTTTTCATATTTTTTAAAAAGATTGAAATCTACGGCGATTTTAATGCTCGTTTTTCCTTATATTTGTGTACATAATCGGTGCTCTCAAAGAAATGTCCCTTTAAGCACGAAGAACGTCTTCGACCGGGCAAGGCCGGATGTAGAAGGATGCAGGAAGACCTGGGGAACTGGAAAATAGTAAATTTGACCTGGTCCAAGGGGTTAAAATATTTGTTTCATATTTTTGAAAAAGACTTTAAATCTACGGCGATTTTAATGCACGTTTTTTCAAATGTTTGTGTACATAATCGGTGTTCCCAAAGAAATGCCCCTTTAAGCATGAAGAACGCCTTGGACCGGGCTAGGCTGGATGTAGGAGGATGCAGGAGGATCGGAGGAACTGGAAAATAGTGGATCTGACCTGGTCCAAGGGGTTGGAGTATATTTTTTTTCCTATTTTTGAAAAAGAAGTAAATCTACGGCGATTTTAATGCACGCTTTTGCTGATGTTTGTGTACATAATCGGCGCTCTCAAAGAAATGTCCCTTTAGACATGAAGAACGCCTTGGAACGGGCAATTCTGGATGTAGGAGGATGCAAAAGGACCTGAAGAACTGAAAAATAATGGGTTTAACCTGGTCCAAGGGGTTGCAGTATTTCTTAAATATTTTTGAAAAATACTTTAATCTACAGTGATTTTAATGCACGCTTTTCCATATATGTTTGTGTACATAATCGGCGCCCCAAAGAAATGTCCCTTTAAGTATGAAGCACGCCTTGGACCGGGCAAGGCTGGATGAAGGGGCATGCAGGAGGACCTGAGGAACTGGAAAATAATAAGTCTGATCTCGTCCAAGGGGTTTCAGTATTTTTTTAAATATTTTTGAAAAAGACTTAAATCTACGGCGATTTTAATGCACGTTTTTCCTTATGTTTGTGTACATAATCGGCGCTCCCAAAGAAATTCCCCTTTTAAGCATGACGAACGTCTTGGACCAGGCAAGAATAGATATAGGGGGATGCAGGAAGACCTAAGGAACTGGAGAATAACGGGTCTGGCCTGGTCCTGGTGTTGCAGTATTTTAAAAATATTATTTTTTTGAAAAAGACTTAAATCTACTTTGATTTTATTCACGTTTTTCCGTTTTTGTTTGTGTACATAATCGGCGCCCCCAAACAAATACCCCTTTAAGCATGAAGCGCATTTGACTGGGCAGTGAATTTTTTGTTATTATTTTAAAGCTTGTTTATAACTTTGCATTTCATTATTAATTGCGCAAAGAAAATGTCATGTTAAAAAAAATAATTAATTAAAATCTATGATGGCGCGGTTTATATAAAAATGATCATACGCGTATTACAGAATTATATAAAAAATACTAGTAAAACCAGTTACATCCTATGTAAAATAGGGATAAACTACTGAAAAATATATCACGACAATTCCAAAAACAATAACGATACGCCGAAACAAAGAACATTAACGTTTAATAACCTGTTTAAAGAGAATGGTCATAGTTTCACGGTTTAAAAAAAACCCAGTAAGTTTGGGGCTGATAGATGAGCAATAAAATTGCGCCCCTTGCGACGTACATGGTTCTTTTGACAGAAAGCGGCAGTTAAGGCAGTTCACCCGACTCCTTCTTCGCCCCATCCCCGCTTCGCCCCATCCCCGCTTCGCCCCATCCCCACTTCGCCCCATGTTCAAAGGTGAGGGGTGCAGATCAGTAAATAAACTGCCAAAGACCCCCGATAATATATGCTCCCAATTCTCATGATTCCAGAAACTCAGAAAAATACAAACTCACTGACAAGACACAGGGACCGAGACACACATCAACTTTTTGCTCATTTCATCATCTTTATTTTTCTGTTCAATTTTGATGTACATGAACACGATATACAGGCCTTTACGGGGTGAAATTTCATGTTTATTTCAGTTTCCCTCACTTTACGTTATAAACTTTTCCCCGGACTTTAAATAAAAAAAAATGCCCGAATAAAATCCAGCTCCGAAAAAGCCTTTCCGGAGAATGATTGACAGCCGCATTGTTCAAATTTATACAAGGTTACTCTTGTTCGTTACAAAGTATATACATTTGGGTTCAGCTGTAGGCCACCTTTGATGAGGACCTGCTGCCAGTAATTGGAAAATTCTTAGATGATAAACAGTGATGATAGTATCTCAGCCAATGAAATGAGCCAGTTGGTTGATTTCATCACGGACCGTCTGCTTTCATGAATATGACGTTCTTCACAGGCAACTGGAGTGATTGTCAATATTGAGCCACAGGTGCATGCTGCATGGCTCCGTGTCCATTTTAACATTCCAACCTGCTGGTTGCCTAGAAATACTGTTGCTAGGAGGCTCCCTGTGATGTCTGAATGGTAGCTGCCGGAGGCGTAGCCAGAAATCTTGTATGTGATTATTTTTCTCGCAGCATGCAGAAAACTAGTAGCTCAAGAGTGCTGCCGCTTTTGGGAAATTTGTGCTGGCAAAGTTTTCACATTTTGGAATTTGGATGCAGTGTGCATTTCCGTTTAATAAAAGGTTTTTTTTTTATAAAAAATCGGCGCTTAACAAAAAATGCTCACATGACTGACACCAAGCAGATATCAGCCAATGATTTTCGTTGCAGCAATAAGTGAATCTTTGGAATTGTTTTTAAGCCAATATAGATGAGATTTTTTTTTACATGTAACGGCTCGGCTTGGGCGAAGTGGGGATGGGGCAAAGTGGGGATGGGGCGAAGTGGTAAGGGGCGAAGTGACATGGGGCGAAGTGTCCGACATTCGTCTTGCTAGTTTTGCAGTAGTGTATTCCTGATATTGTAATTATATCTGTTCAACATCACAATAATTGGCAATTAAATTTCTCATATAGTTTTGTTGTGTCATGAAAACACATTTACAATATTACTTGATTATGGTTAATTTCAGATTAAACTTAGTTGCAATACACAAGTGCAACAGCCGCGTAGAAAGTGTCAATGGGTTGTGTGGGTGTCTCTTGCAGCATGACCTGAAACACCGTGCCCTCTGGAGACATGCACACAATAGGGAACAAAAGCCTCCACAGGGCAATTTCTATAGATGAATACGTCTGCACATGGTTTTCACCAAACAGACGTATGGATTTTACTCAAAAACCGAATTTCAGCCAAGGAAATTAATTATAGTTAAAATAAAACAAAGTTTGAAACTACACTTTCAAACTCGAAAGCTTTACTACGGACACGAGAACAAAGAAATGTCTGCACGAGGATACACATTTCAGTGTTGAGTGCTCGTGAACAGGTCAGCGGTGACCGATCACCAATGCACAAAATGTGTTTCTTACGGGTGCAGACCAGTAAATCGGTCCGAAACTGCCTGCGCCGGCCAAATCACGATTTGCATGCCCTCAAAATCTTCGGTATTTGAGCATGCTGTGGGCCATGAACTTGAGGGTTTGTAAAAAATATGGGTGGAAACCGTGCACAGGACTTGGAGCTTGCAGTTCTGTGTAATTTTGATGTAATTTGGACCCTAAAAGCGCTCTACTTTGCAATGGAGTGTAGGCATCGTTTTTCAAAATGGCGATGGGCTTCAGGACTATTTTCAGGGGTGATCATCTTCAGATGGAAATTTCTCCTAAAAGTCATCAGTTGACCCCCCGAAAATTGAAAAGAAAATGAAAGATGATGAAATAAGCTTTAATTTGATGTGTGTCTCGAACACCTTGGAGAGTTGTGAGTATTTTTCCCGAATTTTTGAAGTGGGAGCATTTACCATTGGGGTCAATGGAAGTTTATTTACTGGTCTGCTACCTTACACGTCCGCAAGGGCGAACCCTTTACAGATGAAATCACAAGCTCGACTTCTGGGGGTGCAAAAGTGGGCTCCGAACGTCGTTCTCGCTAGCATAATACATGAATAAGCCAAAACGCCGATTTTTTGAAGGATAGTTGTGTGGATGTTTATATCCTACTTTTACTTTTAAACGTTCTTTCCGATTAACACTATTTCGTTCAAAGCGCGTTTTGTAGCCCGGTTTGGCTGTTCCAGGACGGAGTTTCCCTTTAATCATGGCAACAGCGGAATAGCGTTACAGTCATCATGTAGGCCTTACTTTACAGGACGGACACCTTAACTTTGTGCTCAATAGTGTACCGAAAAAAAAAACTCATTGGTTTCACTGGATTTAATTATCAAAGAAACATCATATAAATCTGTTATTCAATAAAACTGAAACTGTACTGTTTATTGATACATGTAAATTGAAATCAAGAAATGCATGTGTAAGTTTTGCAAAGCAGCTGCCTGCAACGTACTTTTTTTCGCTGCTGACTTTGTGTTGTGCCTTGAATTATTGTCCTGTAAGTTTTATCTTGAAATCCGCTTACTTTACGCAAGTCTTTAAAAAAAGAAATTAGTTATTCATCAATGGTAATCATGGAATGATATTATGTTATTAAAATACTTTGCAGAGCCTGTTTCTCAAACCCAGTACATACAGCAAATTTTATCATGTGTCTTGGACGTGACTTTAGTTTGACTTTGATTTAGGCCGCTAAAACCGTGCACCCCCCCCCCCCCGGCGCTAGAATATCTTCTATAGAGATCAATGCAGTTAGTGTACCACATTTGGAGCTTTAATCCGGCGTGTACGTCGTGATTTTTTGTCCTTGAGCCACTGGACTATAAAGGAGGGTATATGCTCAGCTTGCTGCTATTCTAAGCAATCTGAGTTCCGTCGTATAAATTACTTAGGCAACTGATCCACCTTTCTAATTAACCAAATGAGCTACGACTTCATAAATCAATCAATCCATGTCTGGGGATATAATAGTGTATCCTCTGGATGAGGTTATTCCACTAAATATCTCATAATAAACACTTTTTAGTGGTTGGGCACATGAACCATTGTACATTAAAGTATGTCTGTGTCCAAACTCTACGTGTACAGCACGACAGTGGCGTAAATCTGCGCCGGCGAGTTTGTTTCTGCATTCAATAGGGGTCCGTTGTTCAATAGAGGACAATAGGGTCCCCAATTCCTGAGAGGTCCCCAATTTGGATTTGTGTACAAAACATATGGGAGGTCTTCCTAAAAAGCTGGTAGTACAAACAAAAGAGGGACAATAGGGGGTCCCCGATTGCAGGCAAATTCACTGGATATGGAGTTTGTATCCTCACTTTGCTTTCGTGTTCTAAAGTTTTCGAGTTTGAAAGTGTCGTTTCAAAATGCTCCTATTTCAACCTGAATTAATTTCCCGGGCAGGGTAAAATCCATAGGCCTATATCTATTTCGTGATAATCATGTGGAGACGTATTCATCTATAGAAATTGCCATGTGGAGATGTATTCAGTCTTTTGTTCCCTATTATACCCAAGTATCCACTGGGTACCGTGTAGCAGATTTTCTATGGTGTAAATCGAGAAAACACACGTGCAACATCATTGGTGAATCGAGGATAGGAACCATATCGAGGACGACCTCGATTTAAACGTGTACAAAATCAATGAGAGCTGTAGCGAAAAAGTTAGTATTCAAACAAAAGAAAATGAAAGAGAAACAAAAGAAAATTCTCAATTTACACCATCAACAAACGTGGGTGTGTGTTGGGGGGGGGGTGGCGGCGGCGGGGATGACCAATTTTCCAAAACACCACTTTCATTGCTGTTGAATACATTTTTGTTGTTGGGATGTTAAAAAATACGTTGATATTTTTTCTCATCACGAAAAAGGGGATGGTGTGGGGTGATTCAATGGCCCATCCCCCTGACCCCATGCCCCGTATTTACGCCCTGAGCTTGGAGCTATATTGTATCATACACTACATAAATCACTCTAAGACCTCGTGGGTGATTCAGTATACTATCGACCTCTACGATATATATTTCGGTAAAATATGCTGATTGCACGTCCAAATAATCCTTAAACGGAAAAGCATGTGTAACAACGACATTATGTATTTTCTCAGATTCCGCTCATTTGTCGTGTTATAAACTGTGAGTTTCTCATGTAAAAAAATTACATTTTGCCATCGGTTATGTTGAGCGTATTTCTGGGTATACACCAATGTATACCAGTGGGCGACTGAGTTTAAAATCTGAAAGGAATTCACAAGATTGCATTTTATATATTTGTCATGTTCTCTGCCATTGCGGACTTCTATGGTCTTCGAGATTGTGTCTTCTACAGGGGCAACTGTATGAGATGACGTGTAGGTCTATGCTAAAATGCTTTGTGTCACATCACAAAGTAAGATTTAATTTGTATTCTATTCAAGCAAATTCTAAATTTGTCTATTTTAAATTGGATTTAAATTTCTTTTTGCGCCCGTCACGCGTATCATGTAAGCCTGAATTATTACTGTAAAGCTGCAAACAATGCAGTATATTTTTATATTTCATTACAATTTCAATATCAACTATGTTTAATGCAAACATGGCGCTTTTTTGGCTTGATGTCTCATTATTATTTTGCTAGAAAGTGCATGAAAACGTTTATTCTTTGATGTGAGTTTGAAAATAGGTTTAATTATATAATTATAGGTTTTCCCGGCCAAGTTAGCAGATTTGGCGGCCAAATGGCGACCAATCACCCATTTTCGCACCAATTTGAATGGGCGTTGAGATCAACATTCAATTACCTAAAAACACCAATCAATTTCACATTACAAGCATGCGATTTCACATTTTAATCATGCAATTTCAAAAACAGGGCATTAAAATTAAAATTGCACGAACGAGCATCCAAATTCGCCGGAGCTTCCAGCTGTGAAAGTCTGGTCATTCGAATTCACCAGTAAGCAAGCATGTGAAAAGTATATAAGCAAAGTAATTCGAAATAGGTCCATGTCTTCCGTCGTTTGTTAGTGTTTTGTTTTCCAATTTGGAAATATAGATATAAAAAGTGTCTCCCACAAGACTTTTCCACTATTCTGATAACCATGCAAACTGTAATAGATTGAATCACAAGAAATACCAATTAATATATGCCAGCTCATGGGCATTAGATGAGAATTTCAATTGTTGATCCTGGTCGTTTGATGCCCGAAACTATCTTGCTGATAAAATGCTGCATGTTCATGTATTTACAGACTCTGACATTGGTTGTAGTTTCTATTAATGTGTATCAGTAGAAAGCAGCCAGAAAAGATGTTAAACAATATGACCTTTTCTGAAGTTTCTTTCTTAAAACCTTGTATACTTTTTGAAGACATTCTGTCCATGCTCTTCAGCTAATTGAGTTTTACTCTTGTATCAAATTTTGATCAGAGAGTTTTATTTTTAACCAAAAACATCCTTAAAGGGACATTTCTTTGAGAGCACCTATTATGTACACAAAAATATGGAAAAACGTGCATTAAAATCGCCGTAGATTTCAATCTTTTTCAAAAATATGGAAAAAATATTCCAACCCCTTGGACCAGGTCAGACTTATAATTTTCAGGTTCCCCGGGTCCTCCTGATCCTCCTACATCCAGCCTTGCCCGGTCCAAGGCGTTCTTCATGCTTAAAGGGATATTTCTTTGGGAGCGCCGATTATGTACACAAACATATGGAAAAACGTGCATTAAAATCGCCGTAGATTTAAGTCTTTTTCAAAAATATGAAAAAAATACTCCAACCCCTTGGACCAGGTCAGATTTACTATTTTCAAGTTCCTCAGGTCCTCCTGCATCCTCCTACATCCAGCCTTGCCCGGTCCAAGACGTTCTTCGTGCTTAAAGGGACATTTCTTTTAGAGCACCGATTATGTACACAAACATAGGGAAAAACGTGCATTAAAATCGCCGTAGATTTAAGTCTTTTTCAAAAATATGAAAAAAATATTTTAACCCCTTGGACCAGGTCAGACCTACTATTTTCCAGTTCCTCAGGTTCTCCTGCATCCTCCTACATCCAGCCTTGCCCGGTCCAAGACGTTCTTCGTGCTTAAAGGGACATTTCTTTTAGAGCACCGATTATGTACACAAACATAGGGAAAAACGTGCATTAAAATCGCCGTAGATTTAAGTCTTTTTCAAAAATATGAAAAAAATATTTTAACCCCTTGGACCAGGTCAGACCTACTATTTTCCAGTTCCTCAGGTCCTCCTGCATCCTCCTACATCCAGCCTTGCCCGGTCCAAGACGTTCTTCGTGCTTAAAGGGACATTTCTTTTAGAGCACCGATTATGTACACAAACATAGGGAAAAACGTGCATTAAAATCGCCGTAGATTTAAGTCTTTTTTCAAAATATGAAAAAAATATTTTAACCCCTTGGACCAGGTCAGACCTACTATTTTCCAGTTCCTCAGGTCCTCCTGCATCCTCCTACATCCAGCCTTGCCCGGTCCAAGACGTTCTTCGTGCTTAAAGGGACATTTCTTTTAGAGCACCGATTATGTACACAAACATAGGGAAAAACGTGCATTAAAATCGCCGTAGATTTAAAGTCTTTTTCAAAAATATGAAACAAATATTTAAACCGCTTGGACCAGGTCAGACTCACTATTTTCAAGTTCCTCAGGTCCTCCTGCATCCTCCTTCATCCAGCCTTGTCCGGTCCAATGCGTTCTTCATGCTTAAAGGGATATTTCTTTGGGAGCGCCGATTATGTACACAAACATATGGAAAAACGTGCATTAAAATCGCCGTAGATTTAAGTCTTTTTCAAAAATATGAAAAAAATACTCCAACCCCTTGGACCAGGTCAGATCCACTATTTTCAAGTTCGTCAGGTCCTCCTGCGTCCTCCTACATCCAGCCTTGCCCGGTCCAAGGCGTTCTTCATGCTTAAAGGGATATTTCTTTGGGAGCGCCGATTATGTACACAAACATATGGAAAAACGTGCATTAAAATCGCCGTAGATTTAAAGTCTTTTTCAAAAATATGAAACAAATATTTTAACCCCTTGGACCAGGTCAGACTCACTATTTTCCAGTTCCTCAGGTCCTCTTGCATCCTTCTACATCCAGCCTTGCCCGGTCCAAGACATTCTTCGTGCTTAAAAGGACATTTCTTTGAGAGCACCGATTATGTACACAAACATAGGGAAAAGCGTGCATTAAAATCGCTGTAGAATTAAGTCTTTTTCAAAAATATGGAAAAAATATTCCAACCCCTTGGACCAGGTCAGACTTATAATTTTCAGGTTCCCCAGGTCCTCCTGCATCCTCCTACATCCAGCCTTGCCCGGTCCAAGGCGTTCTTCATGCTTACTTCTTTGGGAGCGCCGATTATGTACACAAACATATGGAAAAACGTGCATTAAAATCGCCGTAGATTTAAGTCTTTTTCAAAAATATGAAAAAAATACTCCAACCCCTTGGACCAGGTCAGATCCACTATTTTCAAGTTCGTCAGGTCCTCCTGCGTCCTCCTACATCCAGCCTTGCCCGGTCCAAGGCGTTCTTCATGCTTAAAGGGATATTTCTTTGGGAGCGCCGATTATGTACACAAACATATGGAAAAACGTGCATTAAAATCGCCGTAGATTTAAAGTCTTTTTCAAAAATATGAAACAAATATTTTAACCCCTTGGACCAGGTCAGACTCACTATTTTCCAGTTCCTCAGGTCCTCTTGCATCCTTCTACATCCAGCCTTGCCCGGTCCAAGACATTCTTCGTGCTTAAAAGGACATTTCTTTGAGAGCACCGATTATGTACACAAACATAGGGAAAAGCGTGCATTAAAATCGCTGTAGAATTAAGTCTTTTTCAAAAATATGGAAAAAATATTCCAACCCCTTGGACCAGGTCAGACTTATAATTTTCAGGTTCCCCAGGTCCTCCTGCATCCTCCTACATCCAGCCTTGCCCGGTCCAAGGCGTTCTTCATGCTTACTTCTTTGGGAGCGCCGATTATGTACACAAACATATGGAAAAACGTGCATTAAAATCGCCGTAGATTTAAGTCTTTTTCAAAAATATGAAAAAAATACTCCAACCCCTTGGACCAGGTCAGATCCACTATTTTCAAGTTCCTCCGGTCCTCCTGCATCCTCCTACATCCAGCCTTGCCCGGTCCAAGGCGTCCTTCATGCTTAAAGGGAAATTTCTTAAAAAACGCCGATTAGGTACACAAACATATGGACAAACGTGCATTATAATCGCCGTAGATTTAAGTCTTTTTCAAAGATATTTAAAAAATACTCCAACCCCTTGGACCAGGTCAGACTTATTTTTTTCTAGTTCCTGAGGTCCTCCTGTATCCTCCTACATCCAGCCTTGCCCGGTCCAAAGTGTTCTTCATGCTTAAAAGAGGTCTCTGTTGTACGAAAATGTGTGGCAAAACAAAGTATTCCTGGGCCTAGCGGGATAGGAAACCAGTCTATGAGCCGTTTGCGAATGTGTATATGCAGGTTTGGATACACTCTGTGCATGATTTGTACATGTAGTGTTTAGCGTGCGAATGTCGAACAAGGAACGAAGAATAAGTAACCAACTTCACACCGCTCAATAGGGATAGCAAAACTTTCTGGTACTGTGTAGGCCGCCATGTTGGTTTCAGCTAGACGCGATTGTTATCCAATCAGAACGCTCGTCAATTTCCACTGAGCAACCGATCCTCCAATCACAACCTCGCTCTTAGCTTTCCCAGGAATGTGCAGATTGCAGAACATGGCCGCTGAAGATAAACAACTTTACGCTCACAACCGGGCGGTGTTAAAAAACCCCACACTTTTACACATTATTCGTAGAGATCATTGAGATTTGTGCTTTTTATCACATAACGGGTGTCGCACCCGTGATTGGCATCGCAGCTTGGTAATTCTTGTCGTTGTTGTGAAAGAAAAATCGTTAAATTTTGGCCGCAAAATGATCGCATTTTTTTCTCTCGCATGATCACATTCACATTCACTCATCATCAATCATGCGTTATGTTTGTACAGTCGAATCAGCGGAAAATCGAATCAGCCGGTGTGCATGTTGTTGAACTGCAAATTTATGCTTAGACTAAAATCTCATTGAAGTTAATTTAAGTTCGACATCGCATCTGCAAGCAGAAGAGAGAATTGACCATGGATAGCAACGGACTGAGGAAGACAATTCGTGTCAAGATAATCAGCATGGGAAATGCTGAAGTGGGAAAGGTAATACTTTTTTGTATCGCAATTATAGCCTACCCCTAAAACTATGCCGCTCCGCATAGCAGAGCCCTATCCTAGCAGAATCACCCACGCCTTTCATTACGAAACAACAACTAAATACAAAAATGTACATCAAAATCCAGACTGGGACCTTTACATGAAATTTTCCGTTTATTGTTATAGACTAAAAAGAAAAAAGAAAAAAGGAAAATTAAAAAATGATTTTCATTTAAAGGGAAAATACAACATTTGCAGACATCAAAAAATAAAACTACCAAATCATTTTGAAATACCTTGCTGGACTGTTAGTGAATGACAGTGTAAAGCATCCTGTAAAATCATGGCACCTAGTATACTGTCATTTTCAAGAAAAGTGGTATTTTGTATCAATTTCCAACGCTGATCGGCCGATCAGCGTTGGAAAAAACTGGCTTTTTTTTCAAATACTGGCCCCAATTGGCCATCGCACTAATGTTTGCAATCGATTACACACCTATGAACGGGAACAAGCCAGCTAGACTGATTCCCTGACCTTACAATTCTCCAATATATGTAAACTGCTCTGTTTATTCTTAAATGGAGTCAGGGAACCAGACTACAGGAAAATTATTGTTTTTCTTGGTTTTTATAGCATTTTCGAACCCAAAACCTCAAAAAAGTCAGTGTAACTATATTTGCTATATATTTCCAACCCCCCAATTCCATCCATTTCTGAAAATTACAGCAAAAGCAAATGATGTATATTCCCTTTAACTAGCCCAGGTTGGACGTCAGTTGCGTTCCGTCGCGTTGTACACAACGGAGGAGTCCACTGGGCTACCCTTTAACAGTCTATATTCTTGTCTTGCATGTTTTCAATACCTTAAGTTTTGGGACTCTCATACACAGTATCAAGAGTCCCAAATTTTCGGACCAATCAAAATCCAGCCATTGTCATTGACAGAAATCTTCTGCATATGTTTACAAAACGAAAGTAGGCATGGCCATACATATTCACGTAGCTTGAGAAACTTCATCTCCAATGCTCATCAGGATATCTTACGCTACATGCAGCATGGCTAATCCTAGGCATGTTAGCTGCTATGTAAACAAAAGTAAAATAACGGTTAGTAAAAACACATTAATTTAAAAACTTGTTCCTTTTGAATTCTTTAGTTAATAAACAGAAAAAAAGTAAATCAATTCACCAATCACCAGTGACATTTTCGAGCGCATGATGCACACACAAATATGTAGGTGTCAGACTAATCAGGACTGAAAATGTGTTGAAGATTCACCTTTTTATAAATCAATATTTAAATTTGTTGATGATATTAAAGGTATATCAAATCTGTCTTTCTTTTTCAGAGTTGTATTATAAAGAGATACTGCGAGAAGCGGTTTGTCAACAAGTACCTGACGACAATTGGCATTGACTATGGTGTTACAAAGTAGGTAAACCATGTTAAACAAGAACATTAATTAGCAGCAACTCAAGTCTGAGTCCAGACTCGAGTCAATTTTTCGGACTTGTCCTTTTTTGGACTTGGCTTGGCTCGGACTCAGCTAGTGGCTGACTTGGACTACCTGGCGGACTCAAATCGAGTCCATTTATAAAAAAATTGTGTTTAAACTTGAGAAAAAAAGTTTTAATTGCTTTAAAAAAGGTCCTGCGTTTGTTGTCTGATTACATTGAACCATTGCCTAGGAAAATGTCTTTTAGGCCGAGTAAAAAAAAAAAAAGTTTCTCGTCCGGGTTTTTGAAAAATAGGAGGAAGAGGGGCTTTTTATTTTTTATTTTTTATTTTTTTCAAGATGGCCACCATTTAAAAATTTCCTGCAACCGTTGGTGTTTCCACTGTTGAAAGACAAGTTGGACAAGAGAACTGAACATATTTACAGTGTCCTTTAGAGGTGCATTGGTCTACCAAGAACAGTTTTAGATGCATTTGCTTTAACCGCCAAAAGTCGCGAGCGAATTCTTTAAACCCATGCTCCAGCGTGAGCTAGTCTCATACCGGTTGCATTCTGGCTTTGAAGTCAGCATTTACCGCATACAGTACGGCAGACAGACATGACAGATTCCGGTTGAATTTTCAAACGACTGTAGTCTAAAACTATCAATAGACATACATGTACATAGTCTGGTTCCCTAGACCTGACAATTATTCCTGACGCTCACGTCTCAGCCTCGACTCCATGGGCACGTAGATTCATCAGGAATAGTCGGAATCTTTTGGTCTGGGAACCAAGTCAGCAAGTGGGTGAGTTGTTGTGAACTCGCCATGCTCGCACTGTCGCAGGGGTAGCGATCACACGTCGATATTATGTGGTGTACAAAGTGACCGGCAGAGTCTATACTGAAAACTTCGACTCACATATTTCGCAAGTATTTATTTTCCGATGAATTTGTGGACTTTTTCAGTGTTTTTACTGCATTTTTCAAAAATAAAAAATAATAAAAAAATCCAGGCGGCCTCCAAAAAGGAAGCAGGTGGGGACGAGAAATTTGTTTGTTTTTTTACTTTGCCTTAGATACAGGTACATGTATGTACCTTACTTCATGAAGGCTGTAGAATAATCAAAAGAGACTTTTTCGACAGTCACTGTATTCTCAGTGTACTCGTGCACACATGTCCTGCGTGAAGCATTGACTCAATCTCAATTCTGTCCTTGTTGTGCCGACCTGCCCGATCATTATTCTACCATTGACGGACTTGCATGACTTGGCTCAGACTTCACTATTTGGAGTCAGACTTGATCCAGACTCGAACAAAAGTGGAGTTTGACTCGGCTGAGGTGGACTCAACTACATCACTGTTAATTAGCAAGGTTTCTTAACTGGCATATTAGTAGTGAGGTTGCTAAAAAAACAAATGAAAATGTAATTAACTAATAACTTGAGTTTGTTCACTTACAGTCAGATGTCGGCTGAACAAAAAGAATAAGAATGCACATGTTTGAATCCTACTTTGATTGAACAGGCATGCAACTACAATGTACATGAAGCTGAAAGTCTTAAAATGCTTCAAAATTCCTTGTTTTTGTGACTTATCAGTGCCTTATCAGTTTCCATCTGTCTGTATTCATTATACAACCTCCAAATGAAACCAATCAGATTTGTTTCTATTGAAGTAATCATGGTTGATTGAAATTGAAAAGTGAAATTAAACAGTTACAAATTGTTAGACCTGATTTGATTATATTTTCAGACTTGTTGTGAGGGATCGGACAGTGAAAGTCAATATTTTTGACATGGCTGGGCATCCTATTTTCTTCGAGGTAAGTACTAGTGTTGGGACAAATAAGACATTTCAAATTCCTATTTTTAATTTTTTTCAAACCAAATAATGGTATATTCGATTTCACTGGAAGCTCCTTTTCAGCCCACAGTCACGCCAACAAAAATTGATGAGTGATCAGGTGCCATATGGACTGCCCTCCACATAGCCTTTCACCAAGGCCATCGTGGCTTAACTTGCCCACATTCAAAGCAGCGAAAACGCGGAGCGACTGGAGATGGAGACCACACATGCGAGTGGCAAAGCCACAAGGGCCTTTTCTAACTTGTCAAGAAATTCTTATGTTTTTCTTTATAATCTCGATTTCTGCTACCCCAAAAGGGTAGCAGAATTCCAACCAATCATCAGCCTGTTCGTTTGTGCGTGCGTGGCTACTACCCATACGCGTCGACCCGCCCGGATGCTTGCACAAAAATAAAAAACAAAAAACGTGAGTCTAGTTTTCCACGAGATCGTGAC
The DNA here is from genome assembly GCA_029964075.1 of Patiria pectinifera. Taxonomy (NCBI): domain Eukaryota; kingdom Metazoa; phylum Echinodermata; class Asteroidea; order Valvatida; family Asterinidae; genus Patiria; species Patiria pectinifera. The sequence goes on from CM057132.1 coordinate 4,838,592, forward strand.
CGCATAATTGTTCTAACATTATCTTATTTTAACTTAACTTATAAGGGTTTTCAAGAAATTATTTGAGGGTATGAATTTATTTTTCATCTGAACTTACAGTTATTTGCTCTTACGTTTTTCTTTCTCACCCTTCTTTTAAAAATGGAAGCGACTGGGCAAAATCCGCGTTGTGATTGGTTAACCTTCAGCACGCGTCTTATTAGCATAAAAACTATGAATAATTCAACAAAATCAAGTTGTAAAAGGCCTCGTGGCTTTGCCACTCGTGCGTGCTGACTTAATCTTTGCTCCAGTCGCTTTGGGTCTTCGCAACTCCGCCGCTCTAAGCCACCATGGCCTGGGCGCAAGGCTACCCTCCACACTGATTGGGTATAGTTTACAGAAACACTAAGCAGTCCACAGCTGTAATGTTAACAAAAAGGGGAGGAACTCTCTGATCAGTTGAATAGGCAGGCCATTCATGAACCCAGAAGACCACTAGCATGACTAGCGAGTAAATGGCTGCAAACCAGGAATAAATTCCCATAAACACAATAATAAATGCTGCCACTTCAAAAAGAACTCGGGAGAACGGTTTTCTGTGAACTGTTAAGCATTGCAGCATAAACATTTATGAACTTTACTTTGAACCATTGCTTTAAAGGTCAGGAACGAGTTTTACAAGGACACGCAGGGGGCGCTGTTGGTGTATGATGTGTGCAACCGGGCAAGCTTTGAATCTCTAGATACCTGGCTTACTGAGATGAAACAAGAGATTGGATCGCCTAACGAAATGGAGAAAGTCTTCTTCTGTGTTTGTGCTAATAAGGTACGAAATACCCAAGCCTGTCTTTTTTTTGACATTCATTTTTGAATCAGTGTCATTGTCCATGTTGTCCAGTCCATCGCAAGTCCAATCACAAGCAACAGGGGATGAACAATAACCCAGAATGCCCGTGTCACGGTGCATTGCAATAAACGTGGGACTTGACTTGGAACTGGTTGACTTGTGATGGACTTGTGATGAGCTCAAGTGCAATACTAGTTTTCGGGCCCATTTCACAGAACTTGTAACACATCTTATGATTTCCGAGGAGTTCTACTTCTAAGAAGAGTCCTAGCAATTCAAAACGCTTCCTTCATTGAAATATTGATTTCACTTCCCACATATTTGGCAAGATGTATCAGAAATAACGGTAAAGTAGTTACAATTATTAGATGATGAATAGTTTTGCCCTTTGATGGCTGTGTTATACTCAAGAGCTGGATAGCTGGTACAGCGGGTCCAACACATTGGTGCCTGCAGTTACTGTATGTGCCCAAGCAAAACTGATTAAAAGCGTACCTCTCCAGATTCCCCTTGTGGTTTACTTGAACTTTGAATTTGGAACTTTTGTTGATTGGTTATATCATCGAGTTCACAGCACATCTGGTTCATAGTCACCTTAAACCTGGCCAGGGGCGGATCTAGCTTTCAGGAAACGGGAGAGTTGATATAAAGGTGGGGGGGGGGGCATGCCAAAGGCACGCCCTGCTATGGGCCCAGTATCAGCTCTGTTCACAAGCACCCTCTCACCGGCAAAGGAAGTACAGTTGGGGGTGACCGACCGACGCCATCTTGCCTGACTGCAATTCATTTGCCGCGAAGCGCGGCCACTTCGTGTAAATAGTACAAATCCCCTGGTGTACCTGCGTCACACACAAGGAACGGTGCGCGTCAACCAGCGAAGTGTCCCGCCATGGAACGTCGTTGTTAGGTGAAAGGGCGCCCCCTTTGGTAGCGCACGGAGCTCATGGGGGATCCAGGGGCATGCCTTCCCGGGAAAGTTTGAAATCTATTACGCTTTCTCAAGCATTTTAAGGCAATTGGAGAATAGATTTCGTAACTGTAGCATTCCCTTTATTCGTTTTTGCCCCATTTCACTAGTTTCATAACATTAGTCGACGGCTGAACGGGGTTGGGGGGGGGGTGCAACCTCCCAATCCCCCCTCTAGGCTTGTTGCTGTGGTTCAGATTGGCTTTTCACAGGGACTCTCTTCATGCAAGCGGCCTACACAGATTTAGCCCATTTATGGGCATTACAGGGTAATCCTAATTTCAGACTTTTAGGCCAAAGTGAGATTTAAGCAAGTGTAATTCACAAGTTCTAATTCGGGGAGTCAGTCAGTCAGTCAGTCAGGTACAAGGAGGACTATAGGCTGGCCCCTCTGAGGCAAGCAAAGATGTTTCAGTGTGACATTTACAATGTCTGTGGCAAACTTGACGCTTGACTCCGTGTTTGCTTGGACAGATTGACAGGAATTCCCAGCGTCAGATTGATGAGAGTGAGGGGCGGCTATGGGCAGACCAACATGGCTTCCATTACTTTGAAACCTCAGCATTATCAGGGGAAGGAATTACAGAGGCTTTCCAAGTAAGTGAATGATACATCATCGATCATGGAGAATAGTTCAATTTATATAACTGACAAACAGATCCTAGTCATTTGATTGGTGGAACCCACATCACGTGACATTCATTATTGCTCCCATTCATGCCGTGGCTCAAAAAGTACTGTCCGCCCATGGGGAATGGGAAATACTATTCAACAGTTACGATCATGACGCTGTATTTGTGTGCAAATGCATGCTGGTTTGCGCATTCAGCGTTGCGCGTAGCGCGTATTATTCCAAAGATTCAGCGCTACAGCGTTGGGTTCAAACATTATCGTGAAGGGGTGGTTTGGAAGAGACAAATACATTTTCCTCCAGTTTTGTATTGAAAAAAAAGTTCAAATATATCAAATGACAAGGATCTATATGTCAGTTATATAAAACAAATATTGAGTGGCTTTAAATTGTGAAATGGGAGGAATATCAGCGCTCGGTAAAATCTGGACTTTTCCAGATTTTACCTTGCGATAATATTCCTCCCATTCCACGCTGAGGCACTCAATATTTGTATAATAATGTAGGTGGCTTTTTCAGGAACCTCACTTTTATTCTCAAGCAAATTTGAATCCTTGATCCTGATTGCTCTGTCCATGGTAACAACAGTGTGATATTGTCCCATATAGAACATGCCATGTACTCTGCATAGTGCAGAGTGTACATGTATGGGCTATGTATGTGCTATTCCCCCGGAACGCACGTGTATAGTCCGGGTATCAAACCCCAATTTGAAGGTGAACTGTGCATTTAGGTCTGCACAAAATGTTTGTGCATTTTCTTGTCATTTGAACTGTGTAGATCAATATTCCGGCAGGTGCCACACTGACACCCTTGAGTATTAAAAAACCCCAAAAATCAGAATATGCAAATTACCGGTTTGTCCATTGCACATGTTGTAAGCCTTTGACAACATAAAGGTTACTGAGATGATGTTTTGATATTGGCAGGAGTTGTTCAATGGTCTGGTGACTGCCTATGAGAATGGTGGTCGCGCTGTCAGGATAACCACCACGCTAGGTTATACCAAGGAGCAGGTGGAGGCTATACAGAGACTCAAGAACAGCAAGAATGACTATGAGAGGCTGGGTCTCAGACCGGGAGCATCCAAGTAAGTAGTGATGTCATGGCTTAAAGATATTGTCCATCATTTGTAATTTGGTGCATTTTGTTCGTTTGAAGCAACAAAAGTGTTCAAAATCTAATAAAGGATACTGAACAACTAACCTGATGAAGTTTCAGGTTCAGCTGTATATTCCGAGAAAAAAACAGCATTCTAGGATCTCAATTTCAAATCAAAAGTTGCTGAATCATGTTTTGAATTGCAGCTATACGCCATGTCGCGAACTGATCTGACGAATTATAGCAACCGCGCGCACCTGTGCATCGTGCCAATGCTTACGCACGCTGCGCCGAATAATAAAACGAACTACTAATTTAAATTTTCCTACGGTGCGTCTTAAGACGCACCGTTGGAAAGGCCTTCTTTCGTTGATTACTTCAAAATGATAGCTTGCCAGAAAGATTAATTTCAGAGGGATTTTAGTCCACTTACTATCTTTCAACCAAGTATGTTTTTCAACAATAATATGCCAGTTACTTTTTCGGATAGCTGCAAATGACGGACTATAGCTTTAACAAGACTGTAGTCTTGGTCCAAGGCTGGACTTGGCTTTATTTGCCCAATGTAGCCTGCCCCTGACGAACGTAGTGAAGCCGCCATGGCAGCACAGGTCGCTATCAACAAGATGATGCTAAACCAGTCTTGAGCTGTATTCAGTCTAATGCACATGCTTGAGGTATGCTCTGAATCCTGGGCAGTGCTGCCAAAGTTCCCAAGACTGGCTGTGATTGATCTTGTTGAAAGCGACCTTCACCACTGGGGCGGCTTTACAGTGCTTGTCAGGAAACACCCAAAGCATATCTCAAGCCTGCTGTATTCAAGCTAATGCATGCCCATGAGGTATGCTCAAGTTTTTTTGGTAGTGCTGCCGAAATCCCCAAGACTTGAGTTGATTTAACTTGTCGATGGTAACCTTCACTATGTTTACCATGTTTACCGTGCTTGTCAGGAACCGCCACTAAAAAAAAAAAAAAAACAGTCTTGGAGCAAGACTAATATATACATAACTACTGTATCGGAAAGCGGGAACAAAAAGTTGAAAAGCAGCATATTGCGAAGTAGTAAACATTTAAAAATGGGTGGAAAATGTGCACAAGTGTGTCAAGTTATGCAAATTAGAGAAAGGTTTACAGGAAACAATATGGCCAAGCTCCATAATAACATGACCAACCACGCTCTGGTTTTTAAACTCATTGGTTATATCTACTTTGTGATATGTACGAACCCAGTGTTAACAGGCCCATTGAAATGTGTACACTCCAATTTTTTTTGACCTCCCTGGAATCATGTTAACATGCACACTGTCAACAGCCCCTAACTTGCTGCATTTCTAGCTTGGGCATTTTTCAAACCTTGGTTGTGTCTGCAGCTGTGGCTCCAGGTTCAGCTTCCCAGTTGAACAAATCTGTAAACCAGTCAAACAATTTTTACAAAGCAAAATTTGTTGCTTCTTGCTCAAATTGTAATGCTTAGTGGTCCATTTGAAATTGACCCATTTGTTTAATATACTGGTACATCCCATGTTAGCTTCATGGATATAGCCGTCCTACTATTATAGACCAATCACATTTATCACGGAGGCCCTGTTACAACTGATAATGTAGTAACCAACCGATAACGTATCACCAACCGATAATGTACCACAAATTGACCGATATTGTATCACTAACCGATAATGTACCAAAAATTGACTAATAGTGTAGTAAAATTTGTATCCGATAATGTATCACGTGTCGACGGATAATGTAACTACAAAATAACTGTATCCGATAATGTATCACCACGGAACGGATACTGTATCAACCGATAATGTATCTAAAATCAACCGATAATGTATCAGTATGGGGAAAAGGTGTACACAAATGTTTGTTTTATGTCCGATTATCCCGCCCCACGTTTTGACCAGGGAGGGGGGTCTGGGCTAGTTGATCACCACCACCCCGATTATTTTGTATTTAGAGAAAAAGGGCAGATTTTGAGGTATTTATCAAACTTTCCAACCGACGAAATGTATTAAATAGTACTGAGAAAGGGAGAAAAAATACAAATAGCTTGAAATGCGCTGGGACGTCTGTATCATGAACAGCGCCCCCAGTGTCATGTGGTCTCCAGCAAGGCCCACCCCCCGTTTGTATTTCACGGCCAGGACTTCTTTTTTGTTAAGCTATCCCCCATCCCCAAGTCCCAAGCACAGATTTACGCTACTGTTGCAGGGGCGGATCCAGGAATTTTCGCGGGGGGGGGGGGGGGGTTTCACCAGCAAAACAATCTGAAAATGTACATTGAAAAAATGTACATTGAAAAAATGATTTTTTTTCCGGACACTTGGCCTCCGTAAAATCAAAAACTTTGGGAAGGGGGTATCATATTTCAATAGGGGACGCTGTTCAAATTTGACAATTATTAACACTGGATTACAGAATGGTGTAGAAACACACCCTATCTAAGCTGCCTCCGTCCGTATTTTGAACAGGCGGTGAGGCGGAAATTATACCAGTAATTTTTTGGGGGGTGTCACAGCAGAGGGGAGGGGGTGCATTATTTTTTAAGGAATTTGTATGCAATTTGTTTTGGGACACAGCTGGGGGACCCCCCCCTTGGATCCGCGCCTGTGTTGGCCTCAAGGAAGCGGCAGGTTTGTGACGTTTGGACTCCAAACTGTGTGGGTTGAACAAACTGAAGTCAGTGGGTAGACAAATAACAAATGACGTCACATGCGAACGGTGCCCCCCCCCCCCTACAAAAAGCTGGGGCATTATTTTGTACGGTAAAGTAATATTGTGTACATGATTGTAGGATTTTATCAGCGCTCCCCGTTGAAAATATGGCACGACCCCCCTCATCGACCCCCTCCCCCTCATTCCCCCTCCCCCCTCCCCCCTCCCCCAGGGCCCCCACTAAATGAGCAGTAATGCTGTGATTGTGCCCTTTTCAAATCTGTAAGAAAAAAAATCGACTGGGGTCGACAAGGGACCCATGAAGCTTGATCGCATCTAGACTATCTTCGACGATCGCCTAAATCCGGTAAACTTGTTACATTGTATCTTTTGTGACAGCTCAAGTTACATGGTCATTTAAGATGGTAGTTTTGCTATACACATGCCTCGCCACTCGTATGTGTTCCCGGTTCATGCACAGCGCGTATTTTGAATGATGCAAAGTTATTGGGGGAGAGATTAGAATAGTCTGGGAGACCATCGCAAGTTAAATTGAACGTATGCGCGCGCCGACGTTGCCTGGCGCTCATGCGAAGACGCTGCTGCTATGTAATAGCCACTTTCCGGCACATTTTGGAAGTGGTGTGGAACTTTGCGCGCGAACCAGTACAGTACAGTACGCACATGCTGTGTCCCGTCCATTGATCTCCATACGGAGATCAATGGTCCCGTACGTCCATGGGGCTCTCAAAAGTGGTAAAACGCGCCCTTTTGTGTCGCAGCACGGAGCCCATATGGAGGCCAAGTGTCCGGAGAAAAGAACTTGTCCACATTTCGGCGCGGATGTGCGAGTGCGGTTACCCCCCCCCCCCCCCTTATCAAAAGCTGGATACGCCACTAGCCTAGGCCCACTTGGAAGTAGAGCGTCTCCAAACCAGAGCAACTCCCTACCTCCCAAATTAAACAAACATATTCTTAATGATAAACTTTCTCGAGTGGGGACTTATCATAGTAAAGGCACTTATTAGACTTTAATTAATTTGCAATATTTCCACCTTTTCCCAATACTGATACATTATCGGTTGATTTTTGATACATTATCGGTTGATACAGTATCCGTTCCGTGGTGATACATTATCGGATACACTTATTTTGTAGTTACATTATCCGTCGACACGTGATACATTATCGGATACAAATTTTACTACACTATCAGTCAATTTTTGGTACATTATCGGTTAGTGATACAATATCGGTCAATTTGTGATACATTATCGGTTGGTGATACGTTATCGGTTGGTTACTACATTATCAGTTGTAACAGGCCCCCTTCAATGGCGAAAGCATTGTGCTAGCTATTGTTCAGATAATCCATCCAGGGGGCCGTTGCTTTGTACAATAGCATGCACAATGGTTTCTCCATTCAAGAGGGCCTCGTTAGTGTACAGTGATCATGTGCCCGAATGCATCAAGGCAAAATTTGGAGTCTCTCTGTTTTATTGAACATTAAAATTCTTCAAATGGATCTGGAGAATTGGAGCCGCAACCAGAGACAAAGTGAGATTTTATAAATAGCCTTTGTTTTTCTATGTACGCACAACTTTTTACTTGGTATTTTTCTAATTTTTCTCTTCCCTATTTCAGAGATGATGTCAATAAAGCCTATCGTAAGATGGCAGTCATTCTCCATCCGGACAAGAACATCGCACCAGGCAGCGAAGAGGCTTTTAAGATTCTGGTCACAGCAAGAACAGAGCTCCTGAAAAATAGATAATCGAATGTGGTGGAATCTACTGAATAACATGAATGAGTCAGCTTGCCTCCACATAAAGTAAAAAACAACTGGGCATGTAGCGCATTGCCAGACCAGTTCCTAGGGGATAATCCTGAAAGGTCGCCCATTCACCAAAAAGTAAGGGGGAGGGGGAGGGGCTTGATACTTTTGTACTTTTTGGGGGTTGCTGTTCAAAGCATTCACCAAAAAGTAAGGGGGAGGGGGCTTGAGACTTTTGTACTTTTTGGGGGTTGCTGTTCAAAGCATTCACCAAAAAGTAAGGGGGAGGGGGAGGGGGCTTGAGACTTTCGTACTTTTTGGGGTTGCTGTTCAAAGCATACGACCTTGGACATTATCAGACAATAAGTGGCACTATTTGTCTGGACATATTTGCCGACAGACATGATTTTTTCCAACAAAAATGATGGATGAGGTGGGTGGGGTCAACCCCCCCCCCCACATCCCCCTTCTAGCAACGCCCGTAGAAGCAATCTTGATTTCAAGAGGTGTTGAGAGTTATGGCTGTATCTGTTGTCAGTATGTTCCCACCAAGTTGTAATTTTGGAGTATAGCTCGAGACAAGAGACTCGCAGGCCACCTAATACTGACGTTTCAGAAGTTGTGTAAATATACAGTTGTCTTGCAGATATAAGCATTTTATAACTGAACTCTAGTTTTGTTGAAAAGCTCATCACAAGTCCTTCCATTTAATCACAAGTCCTTTCATCGTCCAGTCATGAGTAACGGGGTGAGCAGTTAGAAGGGAATGCCTTCGTTACAATTCAGTTGAATACCTTCCGACTTGAATCGCGAATGGAGGAGTTGTGGTTGGCTTGTGATCAGATATTAGGACTTGTGATGGACTAGGCTACCACACAGCTTTAATTTGTTCATTATGAATTCCTTGCACAAGGACCTCCTTCCCAGTTACATAAAACAGAGAGAGAGCTTGGACTCGTGGGCACATGTGGTCTAGCGGTGGAGCACAGGATTCATGATCAAGAGGTTGTGGGTTCGAGCCCCACCGTGGCCATGCATGCTGTGCCCTTGAGTTAGGCACTTTACCTCAATTACTCTTCTCAACCCAGGTTTAAATGGGTACCGGCATTATTCAATGCTGGGAAGGTAATAGACTCCCTGTGGAGGAGGTGTGGCGATCCCCCCACAGCAGCATTTCATGGACTCGAGTCTGGCCCAATCGCTAATGAAAGAGAGGTGGGCACTCCGTTCCTGTGAACACAGGTTCGTCCCCTTTACCTTTACCTTTACCTAGCTTGGACTCTTTTAGGCATGGCAAGCGGCCATATTCCTAGCACTTTATATGCGAAGACGCTATGTATTTGCGAACATTTTGGTGAAAAATTGTTTGTACAATGTACATCCTTCTGTGCGTTATTGACTCGGAATTTGCATGTGTTGTACGTGTCCTGCACAACTATTTGTTCAATAGACCATGAAATGAATTTTACACTTCTTCTGAAATGTATGAAAACTATGAGACATCCCTTTTTGATTTAAACGTTTATAAAGTGCACTTTTGTATAACATTGAAGTGTTTCATGCTTTTTTCAGACAACAGAAGTTGCTGTTTCTACGATGTCATAATGGTACACACTCTTCAATTGAGGGTTTTTGTTCAAATTATGAACCCCAAAATTTGCTCATTGAAAACGTTTGTGCATTTGTACTACTGTCATGTACCGAAACCACAATGAACAATCACCAAATGCATACAATTTACCACCACATCAAATCCAAAATTCTGGTACATGTATATTTGTTTTGGTACTTGGGCAGCTGTCATACTAAAGCTTTTGCCTTGAATGACATCACAGTTTGCTCATGAATATGGAAATTTAAATTAGCGCATACACCAAAAGAAGGACCAAAATGCCCTTGAAAATCACAACATATATTTTAAAAATAAAGTAAATGGGATAAGGGTGCAGTGTTTCAAATATCCAAAAATGTCTTCTCTCTTGAACGTTATTCTTTATTTCTTGAGTGGTCCCTAGCCGTGTGGTTGGAAATTGCAAAACAAAAATGTTCCTGTTCTATCTTTCAATGATGTCCGTCCAGAAACTAGTTGTGCACCTAATAATTTTGTATTCAAATAATTCAGCAAGTTGTAATAATTTCTGTATTCACCAAAGAATATTTACATATTATTTATGCCGAACTAATCCGTCCAATGTACACCTAGCTGTGTAAATATCCAGGTGAAGAGGACATAACAATTAGATGCAGGTGGATGTGAACTTATTGCAGTAGAAGTCTTTGGAAAAGAATTACTGGTGTATGATGAAAAATATATTTGAAGCACCACAATTGCTCAAAATCTTATTCATATCTATAATAGGGCACATGAAAAGTAGGCTGTTAGAGTTTTATCTCAGTGGCAACTATACACTTTGAGAAAACAGAAAACATACAATTTATTGGGGTCTTGTAACTAGGTCTTGTTGCTAATGCACGTAAAAGAAAAGTTAAAAAGTGTGCCCCTATTTTGAAACCACCATCCATTATTGTTTACTTCCAAACGATACCGCTCAGGCGGAAATATTTTACAGGGTATTTGGTGCCAGTCCTATCTTCATTGGTAGGTCTTTCATGGGTTATTGCAGATAATCCTGTGTGGCTTTGAAGTGATACCAAATATGAAAAATGATAGTAGGTTTTTTAAATGCACGTAGGAGCATTTGCAATTACCCGGAAGTGTGCTGTACCTACCAATTTAACGAGAATATCCTTGCTCAAAGTGAAGATAGGACTGGTACCAAATACCCTGTGCAATTCTCCACCTGAATTGGTATCACTTGGGGGCACGTGTGGTCTAGCGGTGGAGCACAGGATTCATGATCGGGAGGTTGTGGGTTCGAGCCCCGCCGTGGCCATGTGTGTTGTGCCCTTGAATAAGGCGCTTCACCTCAATTACTCCTCTCAACCCAGGTGTTAAATGGGTACCGGCATTATTCAATGCTGGGAAGGTAACAGACTCGCCGTGGAGGAGGTGTGGCGATCCCCCCACAGCAGCATATGAGCCTGGCCCAATCGCTAAATGAAAGAGAGATGGGCACTCCGTTCCTGTGAACACAGGTTCGTCCCCTTTACCTTTACCTTTACCTAGCTTGGACTCTTTTAGGCATGGCAAGCGGCCATATTCCTAGCACTTTATATGCGAAGACGCTATGTATTTGCGAACATTTTGGTGAAAAATTGTTTGTACAATGTACATCCTTCTGTGCGTTATTGACTCGGAATTTGCATGTGTTGTACGTGTCCTGCACAACTATTTGTTCAATAGACCATGAAATGAATTTTACACTTCTTCTGAAATGTATGAAAACTATGAGACATCCCTTTTTGATTTAAACGTTTATAAAGTGCACTTTTGTATAACATTGAAGTGTTTCATGCTTTTTTCAGACAACAGAAGTTGCTGTTTCTACGATGTCATAATGGTACACACTCTTCAATTGAGGGTTTTTGTTCAAATTATGAACCCCAAAATTTGCTCATTGAAAACGTTTGTGCATTTGTACTACTGTCATGTACCGAAACCACAATGAACAATCACCAAATGCATACAATTTACCACCACATCAAATCCAAAATTCTGGTACATGTATATTTGTTTTGGTACTTGGGCAGCTGTCATACTAAAGCTTTTGCCTTGAATGACATCACAGTTTGCTCATGAATATGGAAATTTAAATTAGCGCATACACCAAAAGAAGGACCAAAATGCCCTTGAAAATCGCAAAATATATTTTAAAAATAAAGTAAATGGGATAAGGGTGCAGTGTTTCAAATATCCAAAAATGTCTTCTCTCTTGAACGTTATTCTTTATTTCTTGAGTGGTCCCTAGCCGTGTGGTTGGAAATTGCAAAACAAAAATGTTCCTGTTCTATCTTTCAATGATGTCCGTCCAGAAACTAGTTGTGCACCTAATAATTTTGTATTCAAATAATTCAGCAAGTTGTAATAATTTCTGTATTCACCAAAGAATATTTACATATTATTTATGCCGAACTAATCCGTCCAATGTACACCTAGCTGTGTAAATATCCAGGTGAAGAGGACATAACAATTAGATGCAGGTGGATGTGAACTTATTGCAGTAGAAGTCTTTGGAAAAGAATTACTGGTGTATGATGAAAAATATATTTGAAGCACCACAATTGCTCAAAATCTTATTCATATCTATAATAGGGCACATGAAAAGTAGGCTGTTAGAGTTTTATCTCAGTGGCAACTATACACTTTGAGAAAACAGAAAACATACAATTTATTGGGGTCTTGTAACTAGGTCTTGTTGCTAATGCACGTAAAAGAAAAGTTAAAAAGTGTGCCCCTATTTTGAAACCACCATCCATTATTGTTTACTTCCAAACGATACCGCTCAGGCGGAAATATTTTACAGGGTATTTGGTGCCAGTCCTATCTTCATTGGTAGGTCTTTCATGGGTTATTGCAGATAATCCTGTGTGGCTTTGAAGTGATACCAAATATGAAAAATGATAGTAGGTTTTTTAAATGCACGTAGGAGCATTTGCAATTACCCGGAAGTGTGCTGTACCTACCAATTTAACGAGAATATCCTTGCTCAAAGTGAAGATAGGACTGGTACCAAATACCCTGTGCAATTCTCCACCTGAATTGGTATCACTTGGGGGCACGTGTGGTCTAGCGGTGGAGCACAGGATTCATGATCGGGAGGTTGTGGGTTCGAGCCCCGCCGTGGCCATGTGTGTTGTGCCCTTGAATAAGGCGCTTCACCTCAATTACTCCTCTCAACCCAGGTGTTAAATGGGTACCGGCATTATTCAATGCTGGGAAGGTAACAGACTCGCCGTGGAGGAGGTGTGGCGATCCCCCCACAGCAGCATATGAGCCTGGCCCAATCGCTAAATGAAAGAGAGATGGGCACTCCGTTCCTGTGAACACAGGTTCGTCCCTTTTTTGGGGGGGGGGAACAATCATTGAACGCGACAGTATTCTTTACGTGCTTAAGCAACACAATTTAGATACGAGAAACAAATAATATGTTTTCTCCGTCTGAAACTTAAACTTCTTACAATTTTCAGCAGTATTGTTTTCTTCACACAAAAAGAACATGCACAAAAACCAAATGATCATATCCAGTGTACCTATAATGCCAAACCGCCTTCAGTACCATTTAGTGAGACTTGTTAAGTTTGACCCGCTACCTCAAGACCAGATAGACATTGCCTGAGTTTTCGACCTTTAATCAATTAAATTAAATCACACACAGACAATACATTATTCCAAACATTGAAAACAATCACATACTTCACCTGGATTGGTAGTGTAATAGTGGGCTCATGTACATGATGATAATTAGGCAACATTCTGAACAACATGCATTGGTTTACACATAGAAACATGTTCTATTTACTTAAAAATGTTTGCAAGCATTATATATATTTTTGGCGGTGGGGAATTTCGAAGTTCAGATGAGTCCACATTCAGAAATATTAATTATCTCGGTCTTCTGTTCACCATTTTTTAATAGAATATTTATAATTAATGATATTTATTTTATATGTTAGGGATTTGTACATATTTACATTTTAATATAGTATGTAAAAAATCGTTCTGTCATTAAAATCAGAATGTTGTGCAGTTCTGTATATCTTTCATTTTTATAGTTGTTTTTTAATCATTCTTCATGAATATGTTTTTCCTTTTCCCATACATAGCTAAAAAATAATGCCGGTACTTGTATAGTTTAGTGATTTTCAAGTAAAGTTCAAAGGAAAACCGACTAGGTGCATTATATTAACTTTTCAAAGTTGAACAAAAGCAAAGAAATAAACAGGAGCAGAGAACCTGAGCACAGGGATTACTCAAAGAGGACATTGGCGGATCCAGAAGGGGCCAGTTGGGACCCCCCCCCCCAACCCCCCCTGATTTTTTATCGGAGTGTCTACAGTTGTCAGGAAATGAGTTAAAACCCACGTTGGCGTAGGGTTTTTTCCCCTTGCAAGCCATCGGCTACACATACCTTTAAGTTTTATTCATAAATACCTAAGACAGTTTACGCATTCCTATTGGTCGAGAGCCTAAACGGATGATAAAGACATGGCTAGCTGGTCTTAAACGCTTTTCCAGTGTCACATGAAATTTGGACTCCTATGAAATCCGGTGCCTTTTAACGTTTCATGGGTTGAACATTCAAATTCCTGCTGTATGCATGCGCAATGTACTACCAGTGAATCAGTATTTCATGGTCTGAAATTCACACTTCACCAGCCCAGCTGCGTTTTGCGCGACATCGCGCAGTACGCGCGACGTGCACGCCAATGTCCCTATAAGGTAACGAGTTGTCGAGGGGCATTCCATATTATAGTCTGAGGGGTGTTTCGTAAAACATGATGTAAAATTGTTGAACAAAATCGGGTTGGCAACGTCTAGTTTTTGACATTATTTTTGGACCAAAAAGGTATTTATGAATGGGAATAAATGTGTGTTCGGTCGGTATTAAACACTCTGTTTAAGACTGGTTTGAGTCTGGATGGGCGATAATTACCCTCGGCTTCGCCTCGGGTAATTATCGCTCATCCAGACTCAAACCGGTCTTAAACAGAGTGTTATAATACCTCCCAAACACACATTTACTAACCTCCCAAACACACATTTATTCCCTTAATATAACGAGGTGGAATACACGCGATACAATATTTATACCGAGCCCCTCCTTTTTTTTAAATGAAAAAATAAAGTGAATTGTACTCTAGCCCGTTTGCCCCCCCCCCAATATTTGGTTCTGGATCCGCCTTTAAAGAGTATGCATTTTTTTATTTCATATTTTCAAATAAACCACAAAGAGAAACCGACTACATCATTATAAGTTTGCAAAGTTGATCAAAGACTTGTGGATCCTCATTGAGTGGTCTCCCAATTGTGCTGTTTTCTGGGTTTTTCAGAATTGCTAATGTTGCCACAACAAATGTTGGTGTGATCCATGGCTAGTAATAGTGGTCTATCCCGTCGAGTATAGCCTTTCGCCAAGTCCATCGTAATTTGCTGGCATTAGACAAAGCTGCGAAGCATCGAAGCGACCGGAGCGGGAGGCCACACACACAAATGGCGAAGCCATAAGGCCTTTTCCCAACTTGTCAAGAATTCTGGTGTTTTTCTTAATAATCTCGATTTTTGCTACCCGAAAAGGGTAGCAAACCTCCAACCAATAGTCTTTTAGGGCACGCATGGCTTCTACCCGGACGCGCGCACCCTATAAAAACTTATTACGTCTGCCAGGAGGTAACTGGAATTTGGAGAGCCCGTAGATCACGCTTTAGGACATCCCAGTTTTGGACGACCCAGGGGGCGTGGAGCAAGAGCCATGCAGCTCTAGCTCTCCGAAGAAGATGTCCTTCGACAGTGTCGACTGTCCTCCTGTCTACAAACATGACCAGACCAATGACGGCGGCGAGCTATTGTGAGCATGTCGTCGCCTCCTGTGAGCTCAAGAATGGCAGGGCTTGATGAGACTCGGTCTTGCCAAGAGATTCAAAGAATTGAAGGCAGGCTACAGAAATGAAAGGCGTTCACTTGACGTTCCTGGCAGCGGTAGGTCGGCCATGACACTGCAGTAGAATAGCACACTCAACACAGGACACGTAAGTGCAAATCTTCAGCTTGATAGAGCGAGCCTGGTTGCCCCAAACACGAGCACGCGTCAGCCGAAGGTGGTTGCAGCCTTACCTTTTTGGAAGTCAAGTTTGGAATCCAGGCAGTTGGTGCTGGTAATTGCGGAACCCAGATACTGAAATTTGTTGACCACGCTCAGATGGTCACAGGTCGCTGGTTGCTGGTCGCTTGTCACTGATCACTGGTCATTGATGGCTGATCTCTGCTCTCTGTTGGCTGATGGTTAGAGACTGGTGGTTGATGGTGGCAGAACGTTAGTCGCTGGTCTCTGGATGATGGTCACTGGTCACACGACTATGGACACTTGTCGCTGGTCACTGGTCGCTGGTGGATGGTCGCTGGTGGATGGTCACTGGAAACTCATCACAATTGTTGATGATTGCTCTTCGCTGGTGGCTGGACGCTGGTTGCTGGTCGGTGGTCGCTCCTTGCTTGTGGATGGACGCTGGACGATGGTCTCTGGTCGCAGGACGCTGGTTGCTGGTCTCTGGACGCTGCTCTCTGGACGCTGGACGCTGGAAGTTTGTCGCTGGTCTCTGGATGCTGGTCCCTGGACACTGGGATCTGGCCGCTGCATGGTCACAGGTGGCTGGACGCTAGATGCCGGTCGATGGTCACAGGACACTGGACGCTAATTGTCGCAGGTGACTTGACACTGGTGGGTGGTCACTGGACGCTTGTCGCTGCTTGCTGCTTGCTGCTCTCTTCTCGCTGATGGCTGGACGCTCGAAGTTCGGCACTGGTTGCTTGACGATGGTTGCTGGTTGGTGGTGGCTGGTTGCTGGTGACTCCTTGTTGGTGGCTGGAAGCTGGTTGATGTTGGCTGGTAGCTGATGGTTAGAGACTGGTGGTTGATGGTTGCAGAACGCTAGTCGCAGGATGTCACTATTGTCACTGGTTGCTGTTGGGTGGAGCTGGACGATGGTCACTCCTCGCTGCTTGCTTCTCTCTCGTGGTTGGTGCTGGAAGCTCGGCGCTGGTTGCTTGATGATGGTTGCTGGTTGCTGGTTGGTGGTGGCTGGTTGCTTGTGACTCCTTGTTGGTGGCTGGACGCTGGTTGCTGGTGGCTCGACGCTTGTCTCTGGTGGCTCGATGCTGGTCGGTGGTCGCAGGACACTAGAAGCTGGACTCTGGCTACTGGTTGGTGTCGCTGGTGTCTGCAGACATGTTATGGACCCTTGGACCCTTTGCTGGTGGGTGGATGCTGGACGATTGTCGCTCCTCACTGCTCATTTCTTGAGGGCTGGTCGCTTGAAGTTGGACGGTTGTCGCTGGTCGCTTGTAGAGGGTGACTGGGTGACTGGTTGCTGGTGGTTAAACGCTGGACACTGGTCGCTCCTTGCTGGTTATTGGATGCTGCTCCCTGCTCGCTTCTCTCTGATGAATGGTGCTGGAAGCGCGGCGCTGGTCGCTTGACGATGGTGGCTGATTGCTGGTTAATGTTCGCTGGTCGTTCCTTGCTGGTCACAGGATGCTGGACATTGGTAGCTGGCTGCTGGTCGGTGGTCGCTGGTTGGTGGACGCTGATACTTGCTGGTGGCTGGTCGCTGGAGGGTGGCCGCTAGTCGCTGGTTGATGTTTGCTGGTCTCTGGTGGTTGCCGCTGATGGTTTCAGGCTGTAGGCTGGTTGCTGGTTGCATGGTTCTCGCAGGTGGATGGGTGCTGGTCGCTGGTCGCTTCTTGCTAGTGGCTGTCGGCTGGACAGTGGTTGCTAGTCCCTGGGGGCTGGGTGCTGGAAGCTGGTCACTAGTCAGTGGTTGATGGTAGCTGGTCATTGGATGCTGGTCTCTGGTCGCTCTTCAATGGTTGGTCCTCCCTGCTGGTCGCCGGTCAATGGTCTGTCCACCCTGATGGCTGGTCCCTGGTAGCTGGACGCTCTTGCTTTCGCTTGGTGCTGGTCGCCGGTCGCTAGTTGCTGGTTACTTGTCGCTGAATGCTTGTTGCTGGTTGCTGGACGGTGGACTCTGGTCGGTAGTAACTCTTCGCTGGCGGCTGGTTGCTGGTTGCTGGACACTGGTCACTGGGTGCTGAATGTTGGCCGCGGGACGTTGGTGGAGCTGGTTGCCGGTCGCTGGTCGCTAGTCAGTCTTTGTTGGTGGCTTATCGCTGGTCGCTGAACGTTGGTTGCTGGTTGCTTGTCACTGGTCACTGATCGCTAGTCGCTCTTCGCTGGTGGCTGGTTGCTGGTGGCTGAACGTTGGTTGCTTGTCGCTGGTCACTGATCGCTATAGTCCCTCGTCGATGGTTGCTGGTTGTTGGTCGCTTGTCGGTGGTCATTGGTAGCTAGTCACTCCTCGTTGGTCGCCTGTCGCTGGCGGGTGCTGAATGTTGGTTGCTGGATGCTGGTGGAGCTGGTTTCCAGTCGCTGGTCGCTAGTCAGTCTGCGTTGGTGGCTGGTCGCTGGTCGCTGGACTTTGGTTGCTGGTCGCTGGTCGCTTGCCGCTGATCACTGGGCGCTAGTTGCTCGTCGCTGGTTGCTGGTCGTTGGTCGCTGGGCGCTGGATGTTGGTTGCATGTTGCTTGGCGGTACTCGCTGGTCGCTATAGTTACTGGTTGCTGAACGTTAGTCGCTGGTGGCTGAAGAGTGGACGTTGGTCGCTGGTCACTGGTCGTTGGTCGCTGGATGCTGGCTGCTTGTCGGTGGTCACTGGTCGCCTGTCGCTTGTTGCTGATTGCTGGTCGCTGGTCGCTGGCTGTTGGTCGCCTGCCGCTAGTCGTTGGTCGCTGGATGCTGGCTGCTTGTCGGTGGTCACTGGTCGCCTGTCGCTTGTTGCTGATTGCTGGTCGCTGGTCGCTGGCTGTTGGTCGCCTGCCGCTAGTCGCTGGTCGCTGTTCGCTGGACATGGAAAAGATATATTTACTTTTACCCTTTCAAGGGTAAAAGGTCTTATACTCAGCGAACGCTTTTATCCCGGTGTTAGGCCTCCGTGCGTGCTGTCTATGTAAATATTGATCTAATACGCACAGCCTGTGACCCACAAACGAGCATATCTCGGTCACCGAACTTTTTGCCATATCTTGTGTGGCGCGCTTAGGTTATTACAGGCTCAGACGGGTCGGCGCCTAATAAGGGATAATTATGCAAGGTCTAAAGTTCACGGGCACGTAAATTGCGCTGGAAAACGTTTAACCAATCAGATTCTTGGGTGCGCGTCGGGCTGTAATCATTCGGCCACTCTGTCACAGCCATCCAAAGCGTGTATAGACTTGACTCAAGTCGAAATTGCTTTAAGTCGGTATCTTATTTTAAAAAAAAAAGTAGCAAAAATCACTTAGTTTACGTCTTTCCAGAAGCCCGACAAGCAGTGACAAGGTACACTTCAGCGCGCGTTCCACTTCAGTGCCGTAAAACAATGCACACACACTGTTTGTACATTGTACAATACGCGTATTATACGTACATGTGTGTGCATGGATTTCAGATCATGTGCACACATGTGGTGCAAAAGTTGCTGCATCACTTGAAAATAACATGTACAAGTACGTTTTTAACATGATGGTCCGGATTCGACGCGCGACGGCGCGCGTTATGTACTGTAAGTATGCGATATATGCGCTGGGAGTGGATTTACTATAATAGGCACAGACCGAGCGCAACCCAGACTTGGCCAAGTCTAAAGCGTGTACAGACAAAAATTTTGTTCTTTCAATTTTCACGGGCACGTAAATTGCGCTGGAAAACGTTTAACCAATCAGATTCTTGGGTGCGCGTCGGGACGCTGGGCGCTCGGCGGGCTGTAATCATACGGCCACTCTGTCACAGCCATCCAAAGCCTGTACAGACAAAAAGTCTGTTCTTTCAATTTTCACCCACCACCATCCCCTTAGCTCCACCCACACAACAAATTCAGTTTTCAAGACATGTATAGCACTCGCTGGTGTCATGAGGTTATACGTGGATTTCCTTAGGTGCCTACTGGTTCATCGTACAGTTGATTCCATCGGTTAGTTTGTCTGGCAATTTTTTTACGGATGCAGACAGCCAGTAACCAAATTACTCATATTTTGGGGCATGTAAATATAATGTATAATTGTTATGCAAATTTAAATTGTTGCCATAGAGCTCAAAAGTTTCCCGAGGCTATGTTTTCCTGACTGAATGTAACATCGGTTGGAAGCTATCGTGTGTTAATCCACGTGTGAAATGTGATTTAAGCACCAAGTTGAAGTGCATTTGGCTCATGTCAATGTAGCTTGGACATGTTATGCCCATTGTTTTGGGCCTGGGTGCCCAGGGCATGTTATTGCCCAATGGCATGTTATTGCATATATCTGGTCGAGCCGTGTGTTGCCCAATGGCATGATATGCCCATTACTGCTTGGGCCTGGTGTGGCCCACTATTAATAACTTTTAATACTGTCAACCGGTATGCCCAATTCTGGTATCCGGAAAAATAAAACACTTCTTTAGGCTGTGGCATAAACTCAATGAATTGTCTCTTGGTTGCTTAATTTGAGTCTGAGTATAAATATGTATTCATATATTTTTAACGTTTCTTCGACAGATTTACAGTGAATGGACGAAATAATGATATAACAATAACGGCTCCCAAATTAAGTTGCCTATAAACGGTAAAAATAGGAGTCGCACACGTGCAGTAGAAAGTGCGGCAGAAACGGACGTGGTGCAATGAACATTGGCTTATAAAGTGGAAACGCACGGTACGTGTCACTGTTGTGACGTCATCGATGTGACGTATATCAGTCACGCTTCAGCCTGCACAGAGGCTTAAATACGCTGTATCCATGCAAACCCCATATTGTGTTTCAGTGTCTCCAAAGTGTTCATTCTTCTAAAAAAAAATTGTATGAAGACCAACCTCGTTGTTTTCACTGTAACATTTTCGTGGTTTACCGTTTACAGTCTCTTTGGTTACCTGTCCAAAGTGGACATTTTTCTACTGAATTTGGAAGCTTCTGCCCTAAAGTCATTCTCAAACAGAATAGATAAAAACGCAACGCCGTAAGCTTTGCGCCGTCTGCATTGGTCGGATGCCCGTTTTCTCATAAGAGTTGAGCATTGATTGTGATGCTGCTGTTCCTCGCTTTCTCCCTGACACTGGCCGGTACTTTCAGCCCAGCTATCTGCGATCCTAACCCCACCCGGCTACACCTCCTTGGTCTCTACCCGATGACTGGCTCCTTTCCGGCTGGGGAAGCCTTCTGGCCTGCCAGTCAACTTGCTGCCCAAGACGTCAACGCCAACCCTGATGTGTTGCCTGGATACCAGTTAGTCATCATACCACTAGACACAAAGGCAAGTACAATTCCACTCTGCTCAAATTCAGCTTGACTGCATTCAGTGAAACAGAAACAATTAAGACTCGCCTTGTCGAGCACTGCAGCTGTACCCGAAAGTCTGGTTGGTTTAGAAAATAATTTATACTCAGTCAGTCAGGTAATCATTCAGTGACTCGATCACTAGGGACGGCAGGCCCAAAATCTCACAAATACAAATCTAACATCGGTGGCAAAAAAGTGTAATCCAAAAAGAAAAGGACACACATCCTAATTTTATGTCTAGTTCATTACCTATATCAGGCTGGGTTATTGCCGTTGCTAAACATGGCGAATTGAATTAAACATCGACATAGTGTTAAAAGATTTGCAATAAGCACTTTTTCTCCCACTTCTGATTTGTACATTTTTTCCTTGATCTCCAAACAAAAGAGTAAACCCAACCCCAAAATTCACTCCCCAGAAAAGGAACCAAAACAAAGTGGACATGAATAAAGCAAAGGCAAAGCGGTTCACACCTTAACTAACAATTAATATTATTACTTCAACAAAATCAATACAAAAGACTTCAGTTTAAGAAAATAACAATACATGTATGCCATGATAAATTACCAGAGTGTGAGTGGCTGGGCGAGCAATGCGACTAACAAAAGTTCATAGGTCTTGTCTTGGTGGTTGTTCTATGATGAGTCCGGTGATGAGCAGCAGGAGGAGGGAAACTAGAGCTAATGTGCTTCCCGAAGCACGGATATCAGCCTAAATAGCCGCTTTAACGGTTCGCTGCACCTCCGCGCGTTCCTTTACTCTATGGTCTGAACTGACTCGCGCGCACTGTCAAAAACGCTTGGTCTAAACCATTAACAGACAACATTTGACATTTAATACGCCGGCCGAGAAAATACATGAACCATTGGTAATCTATGTAGATGAATTTGCCTCAAACATCAAAAATTAATCACAAATTGGCCTTCGTATTTTTGAATACGCAGCTTAGTCATGCCGATAACAAAAATCTTGTCACACATTGCACATAGCGTATGCTAACCATGCAAGTTTATGAAACAAAACTTGCCATAACTGCGTTTTCCGAATATACGTTATGCATGCGAACTGCCCCCCCCCCCCCCGGTGACCGTACGGTTATGGCAAAATTCTGCTAAATGCGCTTCACAAATCTGTCAGATTTATCAAAAATCTGCCAAATTCCCCAAAATTATTCGAAATACACTATAAACACTTAAAATCACATGCAGATGTTGTAGTATTGCCTTAATTATGGTTCGAATTGCATTATAAACAATCTGTAGTCGCATAAAGATGTTATGAAATTGCGTAAATTTGCGGTTGCGTCATGACGAAGTCAGGTTTCCAGTAAACCTCAGCACCTAGACTACCTTTTTTAAACAAATGTACCATTTTTGTAAATTTGCTATGTTTTTCTGTCAAATAACCATTTTTGCAGAATTCTGCAAGGAATCTGCCAAAAAAAATTCATTCTGTCAAATCTTCTGTCAAACTCGTTTTCTAAAAAAAATTCTGTCAAAGTTAGCCGAAAATCGGCTACAACGGTCACCATGTGCCCCCCCCCCCAACCAAACTTGCCATAATTATGTCTCCAGCAATGCACGTACTGTACAAGGGCGGATCCAGAACACAATTTTTTTTGGGGGGGGCCAAAAAAAGTTTGGTTCCCCCAAAAAGTGGGTCAAAAAAATTACGGCGTGGGGTTCGGGGCCCGCTTAAGGGCCCCGAAATTTTTTGGAATTCTAGATGCTCTGTGGTGCGATCTGAGGCAATTTCTGACCACTTTAACCAATGTTTTTTTTGAGGAAAAGATGGTGGTGTACTCATTGCCTGCCTTTATTGCGATGTCACATAAAAAAAAAAATGGTTTCGTTTTTTTGGGGGGGTGGGGGGCATGGCCCCCTTTGGCCCCCCCGATCCGCCCTTGGTACTGTATGCTGAGCAAGTTATACAAAACTTGTCATAACTCCGTTTCCTCGAATACACGTCATGCATGGGAACTGGCCGCCTACCAGCCGATTAACAAAACCTGCATATCTGTGTTTCTTCATTGCACATAGTGTTAGACAATCAACTGAAGAAATGACCCCTGCTGACCAATAGGTGACCACTATCCAAATTCTGTGAACAACTTTTGTGAGGCTTGGTCCAATGATCACACTGACCAAGTTTTACATTAGTTGGGTCAAGACTGTGGGAGAAGAAGCATTTTGTAAATATTCCTATAAATGACCAATACTGACCATTGGATGACCATTGGCCGGATTTTACGAACATGGCTAGAAAGGGGCCGGGGAGGGGGGGGGAGGGGGGGGGGTGAACCAAGTGCACGTTGCCAAGATGATAGCAAACAACTCCATGAACGGGAACATGAAATTAACAGAATTGACACCATAAATAATTCTGTGCATGACATGAATCTATCACAGGTTCTAGTATACAAGACTGGTTCGATTCTCCTAGTTTTAAAAAGGGAAGAAAATAACACCTTCTGAAAGAGTACAGTACTTGCAGTACTTGCAATTTAATGGTCTCTGTCCGGCGTCCTTTGGTGTACAACACTGACGAGTCTAGGAACCGGTAAAGGGAACTTCTCATTTTCAGACACAGCGGCGGCGGGCGGTGGAACAGTCTTGAAAGTGGGGTGGGGAATCACCACTGGGCGGCCGGCCGTTGCAGATTTAAAAAGGAGGATGTTGTGCTGTATCTCATTCGATGAAAGGAGCGCCCGTTTCTATATTTTATTTCGGAGAATGTTACACAATGCTCCCCTGACCCGGTCAAACCAGAAAGAAAACCATTTACAGGATATGTTTTGTCATTCCCCTGGTTACAGCTCTGTTTCTCGTGTCAAAATGTGTATCGATTTAATTATTAAACAAGGATGTCATGAACATAATTCAAAAGATTTTAGTTGGTTTGAATAAATTGTCTGACTTGAAAGTAAAATATAATACGGTTTTGATGATTAATACAAAAGATGGTATACAGAATAAATGCCTTGTATTTATTTATATTATGTGGTAAAGTTTTGTTATCTATTTGAAAAGGGGCTTAATAAGTAACATTGTAATAAAGATTATAAATAACAATCAGAATTAGAAGCTAAAAATAAGAATGCCATAAGGTTTATACTGCAAAATGGTTTTTGAATAAAACAATATCATCATCACAAACCACTTTTAAAAACATATTTTATATCATATACAATAATTCTCTTGTATTTTATTTCTTTCTTTGAAGTGTGATGGAGGGACGGCTACAAACGTAATGTACCGGGAACTTTACAACACCACAACTACTAAGATCATGATCATTGGCGGCGGCTGCTCTTTAGGCACAGAACCCACGGCCCAGGCTTCATACCACTGGAACCTGATTCAGGTTTGTCATTAAGAATATGCCGTTGCCGGGAGCTTTTCGTACAGCAAATAAAATGATGCAGTTTTAGTCATACCAATCGAAGGCATAATAAAACAACTACGCCATATTGAGGAATTAATTATCAGTGTTGCCTGAGGTAACCGACAGTCTGTCTTTAAAATGTCTTCTTTTAAGGTTCTTTTGTGCAGTTTACAGAGAGTAATTACCAATCATTTACAATCGGCAGTATATTGCCACCAATGTGGACCTGCATGCACCCTTAGGTCTGAGTGGTGTCTAGTCTGGGAAGATTGTCACCCTGATAGGGGTCCCTCTAGTCCTGAAAAAAAACCCTATTATCATCTCGAGTGGAAAGCGGCTGATTTATCCAACTGAAAAGAGCTGATGGAAACTTCAGCTGTGATTGATTGAAAACGCGAGGATACAATCACCCGTGTTCCTGGGACGGTCGCATATAGCCTGAGATGTAGCTGCTTATCTCACGGCGATGTGAATTTTCCAAATTTGATTTCTTCACAATTAAAACATACATATAAAAGGTACCTTGTCAGCCATCCATTTTGGGAATGGCGGTCCATTTTTAACCTTTCTTTTGTCGGAAGTAATAATCAATTTTGTCAAAGATCTGTAAATAATGTTCATAAATATATATGTTTCTAAAAGGTTTAGTTGAAAAATATATCATTTGATTAAATGGAATTGTAACAGGCATTTCGGTTTGAAGAATCTAAGGATAAAACATTTAAAACCACACACTTTAAAGTGGCGTAAATCGTTTGGCTTTCCAAATGGAATAAATTTAGACCTAAAAGGTACCGTTTTTCTTTTTTACTCAAAGTATGGTGAGGCGATTTTGTATAAACCTATATAAATAAATTAAGTAACACTTAGTGAAATTTATGGATGACTGGTCATTCTATTTAGTGTATTACAACTCAACAGAAGAATAATAAAAAAGAATCACAGGGAACAAAGCAGAAAGCTGAATCACTTACAGTGCGTTCGATTGCTCCCCCAGCTTTACTCGCGCCTGGCTCCTCGGGTTAAACAGACATGCGCAGTGGAGCAAAATAAACGAACGGTTTCGGGTCAAGTTTCGTGCAAGAGCTGGAAACATGGGCGTTGCCAGGATTTTTGCTAGAGGGGGGCAAAACATGTTTTCCAAAAAAATCATGCTTTTTTCAACATATTCTCGATTTATCAGTTTCAGAGGGGGTAGGGACATTTTGCTCCCCCAACCCATTAAATATGAGATCTCGCCTCTTTTTTTTTCTTCTTCCTTTTTTTTTTCTTTTCGGGAGAATGTTGCAACCTGACGCCACTTTTCTTTTCTTCAAATATCATCTCAATAAAGGTCATTCATTGCAAAAATGATGATAACACATGAATCTGGGACTGAAAAATAATTATTTCCAATGTTGTTAGGAAAAACAATTCTTGACTCGCCATTGACTTTGTACACAGAAGTGGCGTCAGGTTGCAACATTTTTCTCAGGCGTAACACAGTAATTTGTTGCCGTAGCTCGTTGCCGTAGCTCCGTGCATAGCTATGCTCCGTGGAAGCCCCTTTTGAACACAGGCTGACGAGGCGCCCGCCGGATGTTGCATGGCCTAATGGGATACTTACCCAAGTAACCGGCTCGGCGAGTCGGTCACTTGGGCCCAGCCTCGACTCCAGGGGCGCGTGCTCGTTTCTTACACTAACCCTGGCTGTGATGATGACGTAAATGACGCTGAATGGCTATTAACAGCGTACTGCACGCGCAAGATTGCACGCCGGGCGCGCCCATAATGCGCTCTCGTGCTTTGCACGTGACGTCACGTACGAAAAAAAAATCAAAAGTCGCGATGCCTGTACGATATGGATTATGTCTGCCGCATTTTTCGTTTAAAAAAAACCTGTATCTGTGGTTGTAAAGGCACGAAAGGGGTACGTACATTTAATACAAATCTTTGCTAATTAACACAATGTCCAAACGTTGTGTTTGAAAGGATTGATTCTTCAAAATCACAACTTTTAACATTTTAAAGATGGCGCCGCGCGTAAAACGGATAAACTGCAGCCCTAATTATAATGTACCGTATTTCAGCACATTTAAATTACACAATTCCAGGGGTTACAATCGCGCAAGGCATGATGGGAAACAACATGGCGCTGCAAGATCGTACCCACGGGGCACGAGATTGACTAGGGCCAGGCTTGAGTAAGCGCGAGAAGTCACGTGAGAGGTAAATCGAACGCTGTCGCGCTTGCACGAGTAAGCGCGGGGGAAGTAATCGAACGCACTGATTTAGTACGTAATTATATAACCATGAAAATGCAAATCATAAGTACAATGGAAAAAGCACTGAAGCCTGTACAACCAAGACGTACAGGGAGACATGCTTAGCTTCATGATACATTGTGCCAGCAACAAGACAGCAGCCATTTTCTACTTGGCAGAATAAAATTTTCACCGCCACCGGCCGCCGCCCCAGCGTCCACTCACAAATGCTATTATAATCAGCATCACCCGGGGGTAGGAGTTCTTAAGGTGTAAATCAAGTAGCAAAGTACAGAGATGAAAGATAAGGATGATTAAAGTTAATGAATTAAGTTGCAATGAGTATGCGATATAAAGAAGATCAAAGTGAATGACATACAAAGGTTAACTAAAATATTATAAATAAAGCTAAAGACAGTAATTACTTGAATTCAACCGTTCGGGTAGTTGACAAAGCAGGTCTTTAACCAAATAAAATTGTCATCTGATATTTTCTGACTATCGAGTTAATAGTAAATAAAAGTCACTTGACCAAGCAACAAAGGTCAATAATCTAATAAATCAGATTAAATTATGTGTTTATTCTTGCTATTAGAAAAGAAAGAGCAAAAGATGTGATAACTTTAATTTATATTTTTATTATAGTAAAAGTTATATTTTAGAAGTATGAAAGGACTCCAGAACCCCACAAGTCATGCTGTAATTCAAATTTACATATTTGGTAAATAAATGACAAGTAAAGACATAAATATAATTATCTGATTCTTGTTATTCACTGTCAAAAAAGGCATTCCATTTGGGCATTTGTATTAAAATTTTCAATTAAATATATTTTTGTGTGTATGTTAGGTCCATCCAGTCAGTAAACTAGTTTGTAGCGTGCAGTTTTATTAATTTTCTAAATATATGTTAGTTTCTTAACCAAATTTACATTTGTCTTTTAGTTGTCGTATAGTGCCTCGTCTCCCGAGCTTTCTAACCGCGCCAGATATCCCCGTTTCTTCCGGATGTTTCCGCCGGAATCTCTCTTCAATGTGGTCTGGTTGGCTGTAATAAAGGAGTTCAAGTGGACCAAAGTAGCTACTCTGCACCAATCGGTCGACCTGTTCTCGCTAGTAAGGACGCTTCAGTTTCAAATAACAAGGATTCTCGAATTTGTAACCATGTGTGGAGTCATTTCTTTGATTTGGTACCCGGTACCTTGTGGAGACATGTGAACAATAGGGAACAAAACATTGTATGCGTCTCCGCAGAGCAATTTGTACAGTTAAATACGTCTCCACAAGGTTATCACGAAATAGATATATGGATTTTACTCACAAACTAGGAATTTCCAAGGTGTGTTGATCCGTCGTTTTTATTAAAATAGGAGCATTTTGAAAGTATACTTTCAAACTCGAAATCTTTAGTACACGAGAACACCCATACTGACATTGTGGAGTCATTTCTTTGTTCTCGTCAATCTCGTGTACTATTAAAGTGAAAGTGAAAGCTTAGAAAGTGAAAATCTAATTTCAAAATGCTCCTATTTTAACAAGAACTAATTTCCTGGGCTAAAATTCGGACTTAATGTCCCTTACATAAAATACTTAAATTTGTAACAAATCAACACACCTTGAAAATTCCTAGTTTTTGTGTAAAATCCATATATCTATGTCGTAAAAACCTTGTAGAGACGTATTCTATATAAATTGCTCTGTGGAGACGTATCCAATATTTAGTTCCCTATAAATATACCCACGTCTGAACAGGCTACCGTGGATTGAAAACATTTACTTTGGGAAACCACGTGCATTTTAGGCCGCTTTCAAGTTTACTTGGCTCCGTCCTATCATGATTCTGCCGTTTTTATTGGCTAATAAGTATCATGTGTGTGTTATCGCCGTACGAAGCCAAGTAATTTGGACAGACTCACTCACAAGATGATATCAAGTTCCCCTTAAACACGGGGTGTAATGGGGACATTCCTCCACACATAGAGCAAGTGGCCCACATGACTGCACAGCCTTTGTGTGGTAGCGGGACAGTACAAAAGCAACAGCTGTGGAACTACCCACTAGCCGTGTGCCACGGCATACCGCAGCTGGCAACTGCATTCCAATGAGGATTAGCGGCCGCGGCCATGACCGCTTCCCGTGCGCATGGGGTTAAACAACAAACGAGCGAGTCATCGCAGGTGCTCAAGCTGTCTCAATATGTGCCATTTCTTTCATCTTCAAGGCAATGTCTGACTTTCAAGAAGACGCCAAGGCCATGGGAATTGAAATCCTCGCTGCAGAAAGCTTTGTCGATAATCCTATTATACAAGTTGAAAACATCAAGGTATGTTAGCCCCATAGGCAAGGGTGGATCCAGAAAAGAAATGGGGGGCACAACAAAATTGTGGTCCCCAAAAAAGTGTGTCCAAAAAGTGACGGTGTGGGGTTCGAAAAAAGTTGGATTCTAAATGCTCTGTGGTACAAAAAATGCGACTTCACTTGGGGGGGGGGGGGGGGGCTTGGCCCCCGTTGCCCCCCCGGATCTACCCTTACCTTTGTGAAATTTTCCTTCATTTGCCGACGTAGGTCCTATATGGACACTTACACTTAAATAAAAGTTCTAACTGTACATGGTGAGTAAAAAATATCTCCCTTTGGATAAGTTGCTAACTTTCTCCCAAGTGTTTTCCCTTCAGCCTACATTCAGTCTGGGTAATTGACCACATAGTGGGTAAAAGTTTCACTGATAATGTATCCTCTGCATGCATATATGCATAGTAAAATTTGTACTGAATGTGGTCAATACACAGACTGAATGTCGGCTGAAGACAAAACAAATTGGTAAACTTTCCCGTTTTTATGGGAGACATGGACTTATTAAAAGGGCCATTTTTGTTTTAACTCACCCAGTATTTGGTTTGCTATGTTAACACGTTTATGTATTCATATTTGCAGAATACTGGAGCCCGTATTATTATGGGAAATTTCTATCCGAATATGGCGAGGAGAGTTTTCTGCGCTGCTTACCATCACCAACTGTACGGTGCCAAATATGTTTGGTTCGTACCGGGTACGTTCAATTCTTCCCCTCGTTGTTGATTGGGGACGTTCACTTCGCCTGTTAGCGAATGTTACTTACATTAGTGAAGATCAAGGCCTTCGAATGCATACATCAGTACCTCTATAAATGTTGCTTGGTGCCATGTAGTTGTTGAGGGGGGCAAAAAATTTTTTTGCCAAAAAAATGCTTGTATTTCTCAACACATTCTCGATTTATCAGTTTTAGAGGGGGGCAGGGACATTTGCTCCCCCCCCCCAACTCATTAAATTTACACCACTTTGTCTTCGCGCCTCATTTTTTTTCCTTCCTTTTTTTGTTTTTTTGTTTTTTTGCTTTTCCGGGGGGGGGGCAAGTGCCCCCCCTTGCCCCCCCCCCTCGCGACGCCCATGGTTAGGCACCACAGCATGGCTAATCGAACGCTCAATCTCAGGCCGTGATCGTCACGTGACGTCCGTTGCAACGGCCGTCATGACCGTAGCCACAGACAAAAACGTCTGTTTCGAATGGGGTGTTAGTTTGAGATTAATACTTTTCAATCAGTTGCTAAAGTCAATAAAGGTTTGGCTGGAACCACGGATCCTAGACACAAGAAAAAACGATTGTTCTAAGCTCTAGTACAAAATGCACTGAGCGGACTTGCCTTTATTCATCAAAATTTTATGTTTTTGGTATCAAAAAATGCGAAAGACTCCAGGCTAAAAATTCAAAACAGCTCGGGTCGCGAAAACAATTTTTTCAAGGCTATCGCGGAAAAAGTTGAGGGGGGAGGGCGGATTACGCCCCGGCACTTTTAGGGTTAAGACTGCATCCAAATAGCCGTGGTCAAGCCGTTAAGGCTGGTCGCGAACACCAGTAGCCATGCACTCATCACTTACTGCAGCTAGCACGAATAGCAACTTCACGCGGCTAGGCTTCAATATGCAAATCTGCAGCTGTGGCTGCTGAACGAACGACTTGGCACATCCGTGGACCTTGGCTTACGTTTTTCTGTATTTTGTCGCTAGATTCCAAGCAAAGATCCCGAATGCGAATACAGCTTACATTATTATTCAGTACTTGATCACGGGGGCTCTTATTTTACAAGTTTAGCGTCCGCAGACCAAATATAACTCGATATAAATCTTGGGACAAAATAACGAAAACTGCCCGAAAAGATAGGCCTTGGCCCACGGATGTTCCAAGGCGTTCGTTCAGCACCACCAGATAAGCATATTGTAGCGTAGCCTCGTGACAGAGTACGCTGTTTGTACGTAATGATTGTATTATTATTAGCGCGCCGCTACTATTTTGTTGGCGGCCGACCAACGATCATCGCCTTGACCAAGGCTTACATAAAAACTGCGCATCTCAGCTTTTGTACTTTTCCCTTTTTTTCAGCGCTATTTGAATGCATTCTAGGAAAACACCTAGAAATTGGCATTAATTGTTTCTCAACACTGAAAAAGGGGGGGGGGATGATCCAACACCCCTCCCCTAGTCAAAACGTTTGGGGTCCCCCACCCCCGGGATTTACGCCCCTAAGAGTAACACTCTTTTGAAGGTTGGCTCGAGGCGTTGTGGTGGCGGAAACCAGACGATTCCATAGACTGTACAGTGGACCAGATGAACGAGGTGGTAGCCAATGCCTTCCAAGTGAACATCATCGCACTACCAACGGGAAGGAATAAGCCATCGAAAATGGGAGTGGTATGTCCCTGGACGTCAGTACCGGTACTCTCGGACCGTTATGTTTAGGTGTTGGTCATGCATGGTAGGACTCAATTTAGGATTAACAGTGGAAAAATCGGTTTTGGGGCACAATAAGCCAGATCAGTATTCGAGATAACATTTCATCGTTTGCGTGCAAAAGCCAGTGTTGTATAGTACTCGTACTCGGTACTCGTACTCGAATGTCAAAGTACTCGTACTCGATATGACGGTACTCGTCAGGGACCGGTGTAAAAAAAGTAAAGTCATTTTCCTGGAATCCGTGACCATGTTGCGGATACCCTTTTTTTCTTGATGAATTTGACCAGTAGGACCAATCTAAAGGACAATAGCTCCTATACACCTCCCAAAAGTGAGGGCAAACTTTTTTTGCAGCACTTTTTTTTTTCAAACTGGCCGCCGACGCCATATTGAAATACATAGAAGTGATATTTCGGGAACCAGATGAGCCATATCGATAAATGAGGTGTCGATTCCCACTATTTCTGGCATGACAAATCTGCTTAAATGGTTATCATTACGTTTCGGACCATAAAGACCTCAAAATTCAAAACGGCGGTTGGTAGCTATCTTGAAAAACGGCATCTATTATATCTCTGGAACCATAGCAGCAAAATAGACATATAAGATGTTTTGTCTTACATATAGTTACCATTTGATTATTTTGGTTGTTTATTTCGCGTGCGATTGTAATGAATCTGTTGCTTATTAATCATCTGGTTAACAATTCGTCAATGTTCACTTCCTTGTGTTTGATTTTGTTTTATTATTTAATCAGCTGATTCATCTGTTCATTTATATGTTTGTTTCGATCACGTTTTTACTTCAGTATTGATGCTTAGCTTTGATTTATGACTAGTTGCATGATTATTCATTTATGGCATTTTTATTTTCTCCAACCCTCACATCTAAATTCATCCCATGTGCACTGTATTTGTGTTTGCCCGATTGTTCGTCTGTTTCTGAAACTGTGGAGTTGACCTTTCAGTTTTGTTTTGTCAAGGCATCTCCATATAAGCTAATATAATATAATTATTAAATAGTATTGTTTCATTACATTATAAAACTTATGGAAATAAACGTTGATTAAATATGATAATAATAATAAGAGTAATAATAATAATAATAATTTTATACGGCAAATTCACATATATACATTCAGTTGCATTAAATACACAAAAGTGGATATATATAATACAAAATCATATAGACCAAAAGAAACCAAGTAAACACTACACACGAAACACAGAACGTGGACAGTGCCGGGCTGCCATGGAGATAAACAAAAGTGAAACAAAACACTCTCGCCAATATGGCGTATCTCTCCAACCCTGCACAATGACAGACACATAACACAGACTAAGCACAAAACAATTAAAAACAATGGCATTGCACAAGGGAGAAAAGGTCCCTGGGAGTATAATGGAATTAAAAAAAAAAAAAAAAAGGCAGGGCAGACGAGGCAAGAAAAGGAAGAGGATAGGAGAACCGCTCAGTACAACAGAGGGAGGAAGACAGGGAAATGCGAGGGGGTGTTAAAACCCCCCCAAACAAACAGACAAACAAACAAACAAACAAACAAACAAAGACTCCAACAAACACCCCAACAAACAAACAAGACAGGAAGGGGAGGGTTAAACAAGGCCAATGGAAGGGGAGGGGTAAGACAGGAAATGGGAAGAGAAGCAACAAAATCAACTGTGGAGGAGAGGGCTGGGGAAAGGAGAATTGTGGAGGAATTTATCCAATACAGCAAAACAAAAACAATAATAAGCAACCAAGACAAGCATTAAAACTGTACTAAAAACAGCAGTAGAATCTAAAAAGGTTGTTTAAAGTTATGTCTCAGTTAAAAACCAAGGATGAACATACAGATTACAGATTACAAAATTACATACTAAGATACCGTTTTAGTCCCCGCAAAAAACCCACAGACATCAGGGGGCAAAGGCTAACATATCAACCAAGTTATCGGGATAAGTACTCCATTTCCTAACAAACTGACAGGAAATAGAATATTTAAATATGTCAATGCGAGCAAACAGGTAGTGAAAGGTCAACCGGGAGTTCGCATGTCTACTTGACATCACTTAAAAATGACTGAGAAAAATCACCCGAATTGCAAGAAGTCAATTGCTTACAAATAAATTTCGTAAAATGAAATTATTGTTGGGCATGTTGTATTTATCAAGATATTTCCATTGTGCAGACTTACTATTGATATTCTGCCACATCTCAGTCGAGATATTATCCAAACTGTCATCTTCAGTACAAGGCTCCCCACAGTGTATGCATTCATATTCAGTTCCTTGGTTGTGATGTAACTCTCCGCTCTCTCATCTACTCTTCATTGCCAACAAGTTCTCAGATGTTCTATTCACCTGAACCAGTAAGATAGAAATACTGAATAATTTGTAAAATATTATCCTTTCGTCGTTTCACAACTCAAAATGCACTTCGTTTTCACAGAGTCTGTGACTATTATTTTAAAATTCTTATCCAGGTTTGACATTATATGTTTATGAATGACATAGGCCTACATTACAAAGACTTCAAAATGTTATATAATTTTAATAAAATCAACATATATTTCCATAATGCCACAACTTTTATAATAAAAAACAATGCCATTTAATATATAATATATGAACAAGATGGAACATGTAGCGATGTAATAAAAAAAAAGGCAACTTATACAGGCATCTTTCAAATCCAGGGGCTTATATGGAGATACCCTGACAAAACAAAACCGAAATGTCAACTCAACAGTTTCAGAAACAGACGAACAATCGGGCAAACACAAATACAGTGCACATGGGATAAATTTAGATGTGGGGTTAGAGAAAGTAAAAATGTCATAAATGAATAATCATGCAACTAGTCATAAATCAAAGCTAAGCATCGACATTGAAGTAAAAACGCAATCGAAACAAAAATATAAATGAACAGATGAATCAGCTGATTAAATAATAAAACAAAATCAAGCACAAGGAAGTGAACATTGACGAATTGTTAACCAGATGAATAATAAGCAGCAGATTCATTACAATCGCACGCGAAATAAACAGCCAAAATATTCAAATTATAACTATATGTAAGGCAAAACATGTGTATATAACAAACCATGCAATGGAGAACAAATTTACTTGAGCCAGTAGAACAAAAGATTTTAAAACAAATTGTTAAAAGTTATAAAGGAAAGAAATAGGTATCAAGGTTAAACTCAAAATAACCACTCAAATAAGTTAGATAGTGGCGGATTTAAAGGGGATGTCTCCTCATACCAAGAGCCTCTGGCGCAAGAGATAATATTGCAGATTAACGTTTTGAAAGATGGCGAACAGCAGTCATCTCCAAATAGCAGATCAAGGTAGTTCCTGAACGTCAAAAGAACCAATTCAATGGATTATAATGTCAGAATGAATCGAAAATAACATTTTATATGTCTTTCTTGCTCCTATGGTTCCAGAGATGTAATAGATGCCGTTTTTCAAGATGGCTATCAGCCGCCGTTTTGAATTTTGAGGTCATTATGGCCCGAAACGTAATAATAACCATTTTAGCAGATTCGTAATGCCAGAAATAGTGAAAATCGACACCTTATTTATCGATATGGCCCATCTGTTTCCCGAAATATCACTTTTAAGTTTTTCAATATGGCGTCGGCTGCCATTTCGGAAAAAAAAATGCTATAAAAAAGTTTGCCGTCACTTTTGGGAGGTGTATATGAGCTATTTTTTTCTTTAAGTTGGTCCTTTTTGTCAAATCCATCAAGAAAAAAGGTACCCGCAACATGGTCACGGACTCCAGGAAAATGACTCGACTTAAAGGGGAATAACATGGACCAAGACTAGTTTCAGTGAAGAAAAAGCTCCACCAAAGAGATTCTTAAAACTAAAGAGGTACATTGACACGCCATTGTATTGAACCACTCGCCATAAAAACACTGCACGAGGTAGTAGGCTGTGCGTAAGAAATCCCTACATATACATTGAACAATTTCTAATTGATTGAAGCCGTACGTTTTTGCATGTGTTTGCTCTTTGACGCATGCAATTATCATTCCATCAATGGAGTTCTAACTAGACATACCTGCATAGAAAAAAAACTATCTGTTGTAATTAACCATGTGTAGTGTATCCACCACATGTTTATTTATAGCATTCTTTACAGCGAAGCGCTTTAAAATACAATATAGGGCGTTCTTTGATTTCAATCTTGAACATTTCGCCAACTTGCAGACGACAGAGGCATTCACACAGAAGTTCCATGACTTCGTCGGGAAAGGGGCAGAGTCGCTGACGAGTTACAAGGAATGCCCCTTGGGTTACGACTCCGTTTGGGCCATCGCCTTTGCTCTCGAAGAAGCCGAAAAACAACTTCAAGCTTTGGGTAATGTCTGAATAAACAGAAGCAAAATGTTAAAAGTGCATCTTTTTGTACAGTTTTTGTGGACAGATGTGTTTTTAACAAAATATTTTATAGAGAATATTTTGCAGCAAAAGTGGGCGCTTTGTAACGGCGCCATACGGAAATGTAAACATATTACGTAACCTTAGATATTGCTGTACTTCATAAGTTACCATCTTGTATTTTAGAACGTTAAGAAAATTTTTAAGTTTTTGCCAATCTTGATATTTCTACTGAGTGTACTCCCTAATTTGTGGTTACATATATTGACTATTTCGATTTATGTCAACGAATGAGGGCAGCATAAGCCATTATTAACGTTTACTTGACTTTCAGTATGCGCCTGGTTGCTTGACAGCGCCTCGTATTTCTCTTGACTGTTTGATAAGGGTCGGTCCATTGCTACAATCCCAGCCAAAATGGTTGGGACACTTCCTGAGCCTGCCACGGTCATCCCCCCCCGCTCCCCCGGTCAATGTTGTTCTCTCCAGCTGATGGAGCACACATTGATGGAGCACGCAATGAGAGACAACTTTGAACGGGGGCTGGGGTTTTGGAGGCCCAGCAAGATTTTGCCAGGATTGTAGATTGTTCAAAAAAAGGAAAAAAGAAGTGCGTCACTTGTCCTGAAACATTAGCCTTGTTTGTCCAAACATGAAAATGAAACATCTCACACTACCAACACTGTATAACTCGCATTCGATTTTTGTATTCGAACTTGGGTTCTTTTGTTTTCCGGCCATCCATGCATCATTGATATCATTATGATTAAACCAAAATTACACATAACATGTCTGATTTGTATTGATCAGATACTCCAAGGTCCCTTTCTGATTTTACTTACACGGATAATGTGACAGTGGACATCCTTTTCAGAATCCTAAGTGACATGCAGTTTGAAGGCGTCTCGGTATGTAAAATGATGAACGAACAAGTTGAAAGTTGTTTTGTTTTCGTTTCTGCTTTTGGAGGTTGGAGCAATATTACATATGGCATGTACATCCTGGCCTCATGAAAGCTGAGCACGAAGTGTGCCTGCTTTATTTTGTTTTACCAGTGTCCAGAAGTAACACTGAAACTAAGAAAATTGTGCAGAGAAAATAAAGATTTTCAGGATGCATTCTCAGGATGCATTATAGTTTGTCACGTGGCCATAAGTTGTTGTCTTAAGTGGATACTTGTTCGGGCAAATACAACAATCTTCCATGTTTTTATACGTAATACCAAACTGTAATTATATCGGTACCATAATGATCTGATTGGCTTTAGCGTTCCGGAGCTATTAACCCCAACAGAACTCAAACCATCAGATTTGTTGGAATCTGTCAGGATGGGTACAGTACATGTACCGCTAAACTGACAGTCATTCCGGGTTGGCACACCTTCAGAAACAAAGTCAGAAATATGTGTGAGCAGTTTCCCATATGGTGTTGGAATTTTCCAGGATGGGTATGGTTTCTTGTAAATCATGCTAGGAAGTTAGGAGGTTTCAAGGGGGGGGGGGGCACAGATAGTAGGTAGGCCTATATGATTAATTGATTAAAATGCTTTGCTAAGTTAACACTTGGGGGAGGGGGAATCATCAACAGTTAGACCTTGTTTATCTACTTGCACAATGTTGTTTTGTTTTTTGATTTAGGGTCCAGTCAAGTTCGATGACAAAGGCGACCGCATTTGCTTGCTTGATCTGCATCAAATCAGAAGTATGTCCACAGGCCCGGATGAAGTGTTTCGTAGACCCTAGGCACCAGTGTTCCGTAGGCCCTACACCGCCCTAGGCACCGGCACCTTTACAAAGCACTGTACAAATCAAGCCAGGGCATACTGGTATAGGTCCTAGCTCTAGAAGCCGGTGGGCTTCAAGGGCGGCACCTTTTCAAAGGTGTGTGGGTGTGTGTGAGTGTACACACACTGCCTTATGGGGTACCGGAACAATGGGAGGTACCCCACAAGGAATGCCCACCGACTTGCGGGGTACCGTTTTTAGGGTACCCCAGAGGTTTTCACGAAATAGATATATGGATTTTACTCAAAAACTAGGAATTTCCAAGGTGGGTTGATTTGTCGCAAATGGAAGAGTTTTAGAATAGGGATATTAAGTCCGAATTTCAGCCAAGGAAATTAACTATGGTTAAAATAAGAGCATTTTGACATAAGTGTGCGACGTTCCAAAATTTAGTACACGAGAACAAAGGAAGTACCCCACCATTATGTGTTGTGTGGCACGCTGCGCTGTATTTTCGTGGGCCCCCGAAAGTATTTCGTAGGCCCCGAATTTTTCGTAGGCACAGTAGGCACTGTGCCTATTGGGTAATCCGGGTCTGCATGTCTGAGAGAACGAGAGTGACTAGCAGCCACCCTTACATGATATTGATTCCATTTTCATTTTTTTTCAATAATTCGTGGTAAAACACGTCACTCTTATACTTACACTTCGGTATTATACTGACAATATTTTGATGTCTTTATTGGCGTTTCTTTTTAAAGATGCGTATGAACATATTGTATCATTGAGAAGAAAAAAAACCTTTGCTAAAAGAAAATTACAATCATTAAACAATTAAAGTACTCCAAGGATGAACATCAATGTCACATATACAAACCTAAGCTCCTTAATGAGTATCATGTTTTGGAAGCTGATTTAGGAATTGTGCACAAGAGCGTCGAATTAAAAATACATAAACAACATATTTTGAATCCGAAGCGCTAGTAATGGAATCGACTTTTGAGACCAAAAATGTGCGCACGTTTTTTTGGGGGTCTATTTTTGCAATGATCCTATACCTCTCAACGTTATATATCATGTGTAGATGGCCTCAAGATACTAGCATCGCATCGTTAGTGCCACGTCAAGAGTTCAAGTTCTCTGTTTCGTTATTTGATCAACAGACAATCAATCTGTTCTTGTTGGCATCGTGGACACAACCACTGGTACAGGCAACGACCTACAGCTGGATGGGTACCAGCCAATACACTGGCCAGGTGAACACACATTCTGTTACTTTGAAACCTGTACGTTAACACCACCACACTCTCATTCTGCATTATGCTCTAAAGTATTTTGTCACTCTACAGGTCTTTATTATTTAGTAACTTAAGATAAGAACTTAGTGTTCTAGAGTTACAACGAGTCTAGGTAATGAATACCTCTTTCGAATTATTTGTCGTCTTTTTATTTCATTACCAAGATGGTGCGCCCCCTATCGATTTCATTGCGGTGAGGGAAGACCGACAGACTATCAAATATCCTATTTTTCTAACGGGCGTTGTGTTCGCATTGTTAGGCATCGTGCTAGCGTGTTGCTTCTTGGCTTTCAACATCCGTTTCAGAACAACACGGTGAGTTCGTTGACCTGGTGATTTTTTTTATATTGATTTTACTATAAGCTCGGCTCATTTCGGTTCAGTTCGGTTCGACTCGCATCGGCTCGGTTAGGCTAGATTATTAACCTTGCTCCATGCATAAAAATGTTACAAAATTAACTAACAGAAAAAATATCCTACTAGGTTATGAACGTGCGTAAGTAGATTGTTTGATGCAATATGTGCTAGAAATTATGAGTGTTTCCACGGACGTCGCGAGGTCATGTGTGGGAGTGGGTATAAATTAACCCCTATTAGGCCAAAAAAAGAAAAGAAAATTCGGTCTCTGGTCAGACCGAAGTTCCGGAACTGATGCGGCGACGCAGGTTATTATTTTTTTGGGGGGGGGGGTGGGTTGGCTTTTTTTTCAAGCTTGAATTGTACAGACAAGGTGGGTACTATTTTGCTTTTTTATGTCCTCATTATACATTGGTGTACACAAATTTGAGGAGGTGCGGCAATAGCGGGCGCTGTTGTAGCTTCCGTGTTAATTTGAAGGAAAAAAAGGTTGATGCGCATGATTAAAATCGACACGCGCGCTGACCAGAGAGCGAGTATTTTTTTTTGGCCTTAGATTTTTTTGTTGGCAAAATCGTCTTTCTGTTGACAAAACCTTGTTTGTAGGCAGCGAAGAGCGCCACCAAATGTTCAATAGTGTCCTTGATCGCTTGCTATGAGCCTGCGCCCTGAAAACGGTCGTCAGGGAATTTATGTGCACAGTAATGGGACCGATCGATGATCCTCTTAATACAACAATCTGATGTAACAAAAAAATATTAGATAAGGTTACCAAGTTACCCGATTAGGCCTACATGGTGAGACAGAACTTCAAAACGGTGTTTGTGTTCAAAATTCCGTAACTTGAAAAGTACATAGGTGATTCAAATGATTATTGTACTAAAAAAAGCTTAATGACTGGGCTTTCATATCTAAGATTTTGAAAGTGCTACAGGCAAAACTTCATTCACAAATTGGTCCTGCCATTTGGATTTGTTTTTTTTTTTACTCGCCCTGTAGTACGGGCTAAGGCATTTCTATGTTAAAATTCCTCTGTTAAACTTCTTTTTCCGATACAACGAGAACTGAATGTCAAAACGGTTTGTGGTGTCTGCTAAATTCACAGTGTGATCAAAATGTCGAGTCCCAATATCAACAACTTGATGCTGATTGGTGGAATGCTAGCTTACGTCTCCATCATCTTCCTGGGTGTGGATGTCAACATCGCATCCACTGACACCTTTGTGTTCATGTGTAAGGTAAATTATTGAGTGGTCGGGCACAACCCGACCACTCTTTGGATTTGTTGCGATTAATCTTTCTTTCTTTCTTTCTTTCTTTGAGTGGTCGGGCACAACCCGACCACTCTCTGTTATTGTTCTGATAAATCTTTATTTTTTTCCGGACAATACTTCTCCGCGGCTTTTCTCCTAAACGGTTCACGATACGATCTTGTAACTTTCAATATATATCGACCCTCATCCCTAGTGGTGCATATTACTCTGACGTCATGATGACG
This sequence comes from Patiria pectinifera, assembly GCA_029964075.1. NCBI lineage: Eukaryota > Metazoa > Echinodermata > Asteroidea > Valvatida > Asterinidae > Patiria > Patiria pectinifera. The sequence goes on from CM057132.1 coordinate 4,879,175, forward strand.
TCATCGGGTGTCTAATTACAAGCAATTTTAGCTGAAAAAGTGACCAATTGCTTTCACCTATAACTCTTGAACAAAATCATCAATCGTGTTTGTATTTTGTAATCAGATAGACCATGAATTGATAAACATTTTTTGTCGAGTACGTGAACTCGCTTGACCTTTACTTCCGGGTCTACCGGAAGGTCAAAGTTTGGTGAATTTAAAATGAACACTTTAGCCTGAAATCAAAACAATGCAGAATTTCTTCCGAACGGTTTACGGTTTGATCCAGAAACCTAGTGTGAACTGGTACCATGTTACGAAGATGTTATAAATGTTGTTATGTCATCATGACGTCATCAGGTATCAAATTGCAAGCGATTTCAGGGTAAATTCTTACAAAATAGTTTGTGCTATATCTTTCGAACTACATTGAGTATCGTGTTCGTTTTTTCGTGAGATTGTAGACTATGCCATGAGAAACATTTCTTGTCCCCGGGCATAAAACTGCTTTACCTTCACTTCCAGTGTTCCCGGAAGTGCAATGAAAACCGAATATATTTCAACGGCGAAAACATTTTACTACACACATATCATTTTGATAGTGTTTTGTGATGAATGCCAGACAAAAAACCCCAATGTGATGACGTTACCTTTCGAAAGGGCGCCCCCTAGCGGCACATAAAACAGTGTTTTTTTCTATAATTTGAAAATTTTCCTTTCAAATTTTACTAAATCGGCCTTTGATATTCTTTCATGCGCTACAAGTAACTTGGCAATGTTTCAAATTCATGACGTTATCAGACCGGAAGTTACTTTAATGAGAATTTGAAAAGAACCATATTTCAAAATTTAATTTATATCATTCAATCCATGTCGTATATCTTCGCAGTCTAAATAACGATATCCATTAGCATGTTCACTTTTTGCTTCCAAATACTGTGACGTCATAAAACCGGAAGTTAGGTATTATAATTGCAAGCACTTATGTTTTCCATATTTTCATACGTTATTTAACTTCACAATGAAAAAAAAAAATGCCTGCCCGACCACTCTGCGTTTGTAACAACAAACGCGAACCTCTAGTTCTTTCTTTGAGTGGTCGGGCACAACCCGACCACTCTCTGTTATTGTTACGATTAATCTTTATTTTTTTCCGGACAATAATTCTCCGTGGGTTTTCTCCTAGAAACGGTTCATGGTATGAACTTGTAACTTTCAACCAATATCGACCCTCATCCCTAGTGGTGCATATTACTATGACGTCATTATGACGTCATCGGGTGTCAAATTACAAGCGATTTCAGCTAAAAAAGTGACCAATTACTTTCACCTATAACTCTTTAACAAAATAATCAATGATGTTTGTATTCCGTAATCAGATAGACCATGAATTGATTAAAAAAAATTGTCGCGTACGTAAACTCGCTTGACCTTTACTTCCGGGTCTACCGGAAGGTCAAAGTTAGGTGAATTTAAAATGAAGACTTTAGCCTGAAATCAAAACAAAGGAGAATTTCTTCCAAACGGTTTACGGTATGACCCAGAAACCTAATGTGAACTTGTACCATGCTACGAAGATGTTATAAATTTTGTTACGTCACCATGACGTCATCAGGGATTAAATTACAAGCGATTTCAGGGCAAATTTTGACAACTAGTTTGCGCTATATCTTTTGAACTAAATAGAGTATCGTGTTCGTTTTTTCGTGACGTTGTAGACTTTGCCGTGAGAACATTTCTTGTTCCCGGACACAAAACCGCTTGACCTTTACTTCCGGTATTACCGGAAGTGCAATGAAAACCGAATGTAATTCAAAAGCGGAAGCATTTTACTACACACATATAAATTATGATAGTGTTTAGTGAGGAATGCCAGACCAAAAAATGGTGTGATGACGTCATCTTTCGAAAGGGGGCCCCCTAGCGGCACATAATACAGTGTTTGCTCTTTCTAATTTGAAAACCATCCGTTCAAATTTTACCAAATCGCTCCTTGATATTCTTTGATTAACCAAAAATAACTTTGCAAGGTTTCAAATTCATGACGTCATCAGACCGGAAGTTACTTCTGTGAGAATTTGAAAACGACCTTCAGTTATAAAATCCGATTCATCGTATATCTTCGTAGCCCAAGTTATGATATCCATTACAATGTTCACTTTTTGCTGCCAAATACTGTGACGTCATCAGACCGGAAGTTAGTTGTTATGAATAAATACACGTATATTTTCCATACTTTCTTACGTCATTAAACTTCACAAGGAACATTTATCCACTCCGAACTAAATCAGTATTCACTTCCCGTTTTTGAATGATGACGTCATCAAGCTAGAAATAACTTGTGTACATTGAATGTTTACTGAAGTTTACCACAAAATAATTGATTGTACCTGACAGGATTTAATTTCGTTATCCTTTGTTCTTACATAAAATATTCATAACTTATCACGGCAGTGTTTTTGAAGAAAAAAATGTCTGCCCGACCACTCTGCGTTTGTAACAACAAACGCGAACCTCTAGTTTTTTTTTTCCCGGACAATACTTCTCCGCGGGTTTTCTCTTAAACGGTATACGGTATGAACTTGTAACTTTCAATATATATCGTCCCTCATCCGAAGTGGTGCATATTTCTCTGACGTCATGATTACGTCATCAGGTTTCAAATTACAAGTGATTTTATTTGAAAAAGTGACCAATTACTTTCACCCATAACTCTTGTACTAAACAATCAATGATGTTTGTATTCTGTAATCAGATAGACCATTAATCGCTAAACAGTTTTTGCCGTGTACGTAAACTCGCTAAACCTTTACTTCCGGGTCTACCGAAAGGTCAAAATTAGGTGAATTCAATAAAAACTGAATATAACTCAAAAGCGGAAGCATTTTACTACAGACATATATATTATGAAAGTGTTTAGTGAGGATGCAAGACGCAACAAACAGTGTGATGACGTCATCATCCGAAAGGGCGCCCCCTATCGACACATAACAAAATAGAGTTTCCCTTCTTTAATTGTAAAACCATCCGTCCAAATTTTACCAAATCGCCCCTTGACATTCTTTGATTAACCACAGATAACTTGGCAAGGTTTCAAATTCATGACGTCATCAGACCGGAAGTTACTTTAAGGAGAATTTGAAAAAGATCATAGTTTTAATTTAATTCTATCATTTGATCCCTGTCATGTCTTCGAAGTACAAATAATGATATCCATTACAATGTTCACCTTCGGATCTCTAATACTGTGACGTCATCACACCAGAAGTTAGGTGTTATCAATACGTCATCAAACCGGAATTTAGGTGTTATTAATAAAATTATATTTCCCATATTTTCATACGTTATTTTAACTTTACAATGACAAATTATCCTCTCCGAACTTTATCAGTATTCACTAACCATTTTTTACTGATGACGTCATCAAACCAGAAATTACTTTTTGTGCAAGAATGTTTACTGAAATTTATCACACCGTTAAAGATACCTTTTGAAACATTGATTGTACTTGAAGGGATTTAATTTTGTGATCCTTTTTTCTACATAAACATACATTCCTAACTTAACTGGGCAGTGTATAATGAAAAGGCTGTCCGCCCAACCACTCTGCGTTTGTAACTAAACAAACGCGAAACTCTAGTTGATAAATGTTATTGGCCCGAATAAAGTTCTCATGAATGTCTTCTGTTAAAAAAAAAAATGGACACCTTTTGCAAAAGATGTGTTTTTGTCAATTCACGAAACAATCATCTACACAATATTGTTATGCAAAATGTTGTATTGTCACTGATGCATATATAGGTCAAAACGTGGCTTCTGACAATTGGCTTCTCAATGGCCTTCGGCGCCATGTTTAGCAAGACATGGCGGGTGCATAAGATTTTCACCAACAAGACGGCCATGAAACTGGTAGGGCGATTTCTAGAATTATTTTTGAGACCTGAATTAGAAGTGATGAAAATAGCTTTATTCTGAGCAATGTCCCTGTTCATTTACGTGAATATTACCTGTTGCTTGGCTTTTTCAGCTTTGTATTACTAATAATGACGGAATTATAATTTTGATACATTGATATGTACACTGTTTCTACACAAAGTAGATTTTAGTCAAGCGACGAACTGTATTTGATTTACCCAAAATGCGGAACTTCAAAACATTTAATAATGCTTTTTTTTTCCATTCACATAATCCGGGCTCAAACGACACCACTTTTGTAACTGATTCTGCTACTCTGATCTGGTTGAAAAGATTTTACGAATATAAAAAGTTGACTGCTTATGCATGGATTTTTATCACCAAACTCTCACTGTGAATATTTTGTCAATGACTGAACTCTCGTCAAATCAAGCTTTAATGTTTTGATACCGTTCAGGATTTACAGGACAGCAGACTGTGCAGCTTCATAGCAGCTCTGGTGGTTGTTGATGTCATCATTCTCTCTATATGGACTGCTACGGATCCAGTGAAAGCAACCAAAATGCAAGGAACAAAAGTGGTACGGTAGCCTTCTTCTGGAATTCAGATTCCTCATTTATTCCAGTAGCAATAAGGGGTCCACCCGATGTTTCCCAATACTATATGTCCCCCTCCCAAAATCCCCCTCACATTTAGAAACGCAGAGGGCCGGAATGTTTCCACATTTTGTTCAGTAAGGCTCTTGCAAGTAGCTCCAAATGTGTCGCCCATGAAGTTGCCATTCTGTATTCAGAAGTGCCTTTATTAAATAATGACAGTCATATTCGTAGGTTGACCCCGATGAGGATGACATCGTTTACATACCGATCCGTATGATGTGCGAGTCTAGGAACCACATTTACTGGATTGGTGCCTTCTACGTCATTGATGGTCTCCTGCTGATATTTGGAGCTTTTCTGGCCTGGGAGACCAGGAAAGTTTCCATCCCGGCACTAAATGACTCCAAGTATATTGGTAAAATTATTAAATAATGTTTTCAAAATGTGAAATACCTTATTTTAACGTCATTATGATATGCGAGTTAGCCTCTATGTCAGTTGGAAATGTCATTGATCAAAAGCGATTTTACGCATGTCTTCTGAACTTTCTAGCTGGCCAATTGATTTCGGTCCCACAGAGTAATTTTAAAAGATCACTCTTTTCAGTATCAATCGTTTTCGATATCAGAATTTAGTTTGATATTTCAAAGTCAGAATGTCGGGATGCTTTTACTCCAAAGGCATATGTGTCTACAACATCTTGATCCTGTCCTTCATTGGCGCCCCGGTGTCGTTCATTCTGGAGGAGCAAAACGCCCTCTACGTACTGCAAGCTGCTCTGATATGGCTGGCCGCTACGCTGACACTCTGTGTAGTGTTTATTCCTAAGGTATTTTAATACAAATTCTTTCAAGAAATAACACTCTGTTTACGATCATTCGTGAATGCAACTTCATGCATTTCTTTCTTCAATTTTTTTTTGGCGTGCTAAGAGATGCATTGTTCCCACAAAGAAATACCAACAACGATTTTATAAAAATACTTCGAAACTTTATTTTTGGGTGTGCTAGTTTCGTAACATACGTCCCATAACTCAATCTCAAAGAAAAAGCAATGATATTTAAGTGTTTCAATCGGTTTCAATCACATTCTCCCCGTTTCGCCTCTAAGCCTTTGGACACGTACGTCATTACTTAACTGCAGAGTGACGGATATCGTTGCTGTGATTACTTTTTTGGCACGCACTTTTTTGGCCCGCACTGTATCTCTTTTGAAAAGACCTCAAACTCCCTATTTCTCTCCATGTCTACGAAAGATACGAAAGAGAAATGACGTCAACCCATGCACTATGGTGTCTCGTGTAGCACAGAGTGAAGGAAGCACAAGCGTTGTTGATACGCAGAACGAGGTGGATATGCAGAGGGAGCTTCAACGGCTACGTCAGGAAAATATCCGATTGAAGAACAAGGTAGGCTGAGCTGGACTACGTTGAGCTGGGTAGGGCTCGGCTTGGCTAGGCTTGGCTTTACTCGCCTGGGCTGGGTTGGGCCGGACGGGTATGGCTGGTTATTGCAGGAGTGAGCTAGCTTGGGCTTGGCTGGCATGGTCCAGGTATAGGCTAGGCTGAGGCGGGCTGGCTAAGGCCAGGCTAGGCTGAGCTAAAATGGACTGGACTGACGTGTACGGGGCTAGGCTAGGTTGGGTCTGGCTGAACTGGGTTGGGCTTGGGCTATTCTGAGCTAGACTGGGCTGAAACAGGTTAGACTGAGGTGTTTTGGGGGGAAATGTCAAGGTAAAATAGGCTTGGAAGACCTTGGTTGGGCTGGGATAGGCTAGGCATTGTCGAGCTTTACCGAGCTTCGCAGGGCAGGCTTCTTCGATTGCCTGGCCTGTGCTCTGGTGTTTGTTATTATGGGTAAATTGGGTTTGGTTAAGCGATTAAAGAGAACTCGGCTAGGCAAGGCTAGGCGTGGCTGTACTGTCGTGAACGTGGTGGGACCGGACTGGGAGGGGCTGGCCACGGCATAATTGGTGTTCATGTGCAGGAGCGTTTATACTCATGCTACTGGCATTGTCTTCTTATTTTAGATTCTTCTCGGCCATAGCAGCACTACCTTGGACTAGTATCCAGAACCCACCTCGGATCCAAATTGATGCAATCAGGTTTGCAATGATGTGATATGATTATGTGATTCACACCTTGAATACACGTTCGACACATTCCGACTGACATTACTTTAAAATTAACGTTTTATTTCTGCACGTAGTAAATATTCCCTGCCGTATTTTTGTTTAAAATGCGTATTAACCCGTACGCCTTAATTATCAAATTTAAATATTAACCTAAGCATGTTGTTTTATTTGTATACTAGGTCCCGTGTATAGATTAATCTAGGGGTACCATTACTGAAGAGACATTATTCTCACGCGCATGTCATTCTTCTTTTTTCAATATAAATTGAGGCCCGGGGGCAATTTCAAAAGTTATCGTTAGAGCAGCACCGTGAATGCACTCGCGTACCACGCGTACCAAACGTGGCTCCATCTCAACTATGCCTTCTTATTGTGGTCGTCAAATGAAACTGTACAGGTTGACCTAAAAATGCAGCCCTAAAACGTTTGCCTTTAAACAAATAAAGGGATCGGTCGATTTTTATGTATTGGATATCAGATTAAAGCCGAGAGTTTTTTCTTTTAGATACTGACAAAAATAATTAAAATAGCACTTGTAGGTTGTGAGAAAATGCCAATTCTGTAAACGTGGTATTTTTTTCATCCTGCATACAAAAAATACCACAAGTAAGGGATTGTCACTAGACCTATTTCTGTCCCAATCCTTACCAACAACAAACCACATAATAATGATAAGAGTACAAATGAATTTGATGGAAATACCTTTTATTTTTCACCTGAACAGGTATTTCATACTTTCAAGTCCTATTCTAAACCCATTGAGCATCATAAGTATGTCAAAATACAAAATAAATCGCACAAATGAAGGATGATTGCACGATAGGCTAACTGAAAAATGTTTCACTGTTTGAAATACTTGTGTTTAGGATGAAAAATGACTACTTTTACATAATTGGCATTTTCTCAGCAATCCAAAGTATTATTTTAGTGATTTGTTTAGTATGTGGAAGAAAAAGCTTTTAGCTTTACTATAAAACCCAAAACATAAACATCCACTTGTCCCTTTTTTGAAAAAAGGCAAATGTTTTAGAGTTGCATTTTTTTGGCTCACCCTGTATACGTGACACAATCATTTTAGTATACCTTTCTACCACAGGTGAAATTAATACTTGCGATTTGTCTGAACCAAAGCGAATTGGCAGTTGTTTCAATCTTTGTAAAATAGGACATGTACCAGTTAAATAGAAGTACAAGCAAAACAATTGAAAAGTACATTTTATCCGAAATAATATCATGTATTTGCTAATTCTAAATACAGTATATCGATTATCATGTTAATCATAGGTACTTTATGTATTTTGTGCATTTACTATACTCCAGATGTTTGCTAGCGTCTTTGTTTTTAAATCCCGCATTTACCTCTTAATACATTATATTGATTATCATGTTATCGCTAGTTTACTGCTTTTATACATGGCGATTTTCGTATAAAGTATTGCGCATCAACTACTCCTGTATGCTGACGACTTTGCTTATATATCCTGCATTTACTACATTTAAATACATATATATCGATTATCATGTTTATCTATTTTAGCGTTTTTGAAATATTGTGCATTTACAATACTTCGGTGTGTTAGTGTTTTTTTAAATTATATATATCCCGCATTTACTACTTCTCAATACAGTATATCGATTATCATGTTCATCATAAGTTTACTGCTTTGTACCATATATTGATTTTCGTATATATTGTGCATTTGCTACTCATGTATGCTCGCGTCTTTGTTTTATATATCCTGTATTTACTACTTCTAGAAACAGTATATCGATTATCATGTTTATCGTAAGATTACTTGTGAGGCCTACTGGCAAAATGAGACAGAGCTGGCAGAGGTCGAAACAGGGGTTTGTAGGTATTGGGTCAGGCGCGGTTCTAGAACCAATATTTTTTGGAGGGGGGGGGGCTAGCACGGTGGATCCAGAATTTTTCAGGGAGGCGTGCTGAAATGTTGAGCGGTTATTTTTTCCAGACACATAGGCCTCCAAAAATCAATAGGGGGGGGGGGGCTGCTCATGCCATATTTTAAATGGGGAGCGCCAATAAAATCCTAAAATCATTCACACTATATTAACTAATGCACCCTTGTCACGGCTATTTCTTCGTTAGGGGGAGACCGTTCGCATGTACATCACAATCCTTCTTTTTGCTAATGCAATTCTTTTTTTTACGGAATTTATTTTTGGGGGGATAGACAAAAAAAATTTGGGGGGGGGGGGGCTACAGTCCCCCCTAGCCCCCCCGTAGAACCGCGCCTGATGTATGTCAAAAATGTAATTACTGAGAGAAAGGCCTTTAACGCGTACGTTCAAGCTTTGCAGTTGGGAAAATAAAAGATGCCAAATTGTTTCTCCTTACACTTTATTCTTTGATTTTTAGTCTATTTTTATGTGTTAAAAGTAGACATATTTATAACTTCCCAAACCAGTGCGCGCTGTAATTGGCTGTATGTAAATGAAATGATGATATCAGAGCTCATTAAACTTTGTCACCTCGCCCGTGCGTACTTGTTGTAATGACAATCCTGGCAGCGGTAGGTCGGCCATGACTCACTGCAGTAGAATAACACACTCAACACAGGACACGTAAGTGCGAATCTTCAGCTTGATAGAGAGAGCCTGTTTGTCCCAAACACGAGCACGCGCACGTCGGCCAAAGGTGGTTGCAGCCTAACCTATTTGGGAGTCAAGTTTGGCATCTAGGTAGTTGGTGCTGGTAATTAACTGCAGAACCCAGATACTGAAATTTGTTGACCACGCTCAGATGGTCACAGGTCACTGGTTGCTGGTCGCTCTTCGCTGGACGGCGGTCACTGGTTGCTGGTCATTGGTCACTATAGTTGCTATAGTCGCTGGTCACTGCTCGCTGGTGGCTGGATGCTGGTCGATGGTCATTAGTTGCTCCTTATGGAACGCCAAAGAGGCATTTAATGTGATCGTCGAATCGGTGATACACTTTTGCAATCGGTGATGCATATTAACGATCGGTGATGGACTTTCGCGATCGGTGATGGACTTTTACTGGTGATGCATATTCACGATCGGTGATGGACTTTCGCAATCGGTGATGGACTTTTACTGGTGATGCATATTCACGATCGGTGATGAACTTTCGCAATCGGTGATGGATTTTTACTGGTGATGCATATTAACGATCGGTGATGGACTTTCGCGACCGGTGATCAACTTTGCAATCGGTGATGGACTTTTGCAATCGGTGATGGACTTTTGCGACCGATGATCAACGACCCATCACCGATTGCAAAATCCATCATCGATCGCCAAAGTGCATCAGTTATTGAACGTGCATGCCGCTGTGGCTTAGGGTTTCTCGTGTTGCCCCTGACGGTGATATTTGTTTACGGTGTTTTTGTGTTTGAAAGTGTCTTTCTCATATGTGAACTGCATTTTTTTTAAAATTAATGTGCGTAAAATGTTTGTTCTTATTGTATGCCGCTGTGGCTTTGGGCTTTGGTGCTGCCCATATTGCAACCGGTAAATGCCCAATCGATGGTATCCGGAATAAAAACACTCTTCTGTGGATGTGGCATAAACACAATGATTTGTTTTTATCCAATAAATGGTAAAAAGTTTTTTGCACCTGATGATTGATGGGTGGGCCATCGGAGACAGCATATGGCAGGGTTATAGGGGGGGGGGGCCTGACCAGGCATCCAGTGGCGTCACCAGACTTTTCAGTCTGGGGGCAAAGGGGGGCACCAGCATTTGATGGGGGCACTTAGGTGGGCACGGATCGCCGTCGTGGGGGAGGGGTCTAAGAAAATTTTCGCATACGGAGGATGGGCTAGATGCAAAATGGTGCCACATTTGATGCTAAATTCGATCTGAAGATATCTCCAGAAATTGCTATTTTTAAGGTAATGATTTTAACAACGCGCAGAATTTTGCAGAGGATAGGGGGGCACCAGCATTTCATGGGGGGGGGGACACTGGGGGGGCACTAGGTTTTCCAGGGGGGGGCACGTGCCCCCCCCCCCCTGGCCCCCCCCTTGCGCCCCCACTGCAGGCATCCAGGGGGCACAGGAATGCAATCACATCGTCATCATCATCATCATCATCATCATCATCATAAATCCATCTAATAGCCAATCTTGGTATAGATATGTGGGGGCCTCTGGTCACTTAAGCACACTCAAGCGAGCACATGATGGACAGTACACAGAGGAACTTTCCTTGTAAATGTTTTTCCACCACACCCCCCCCCCCCCCCTTACATCCGCCAGTTATAGTGCTCCAAGGTTTCAAGAGACTATATAAATTACAAGGATTAAAATGTTCGCAATTTTTAGGATACAGACAGCCTGCTCCTCATATTTATGGGGCAAATGAAACCATTCAATCCCTTGTTTTTCTATTTTGTTAGGCTAATTTGATACTTGCCGTAGCGCTCTCAAGTGTCACGAGGCTATGATTTGGGAAGTTATTTTTTTTGTAATTCAAGTGTAATTTTCATTTGTTATTATTATTGCCACATATCTCATGTTCATGTATTTCATTTATTGTCAAGCATATTGTGTATGCCGTGGCTTTGAGTTTCTTGTGTTGCCCACTAGTGGTCGGGCCTGGTGTTGCCCCTAAATTGTGTTAATACGGTTATATGTTTTATGATATGTCCGTTCTCACTAGCGAACTCCATTTTTTGTAATGTCCGTGAAATGTTTGTAGTTAGTGTATGCCGCTGTGGATTTGGGCCTTATAACAATTAACAATTCAACCAGTTTGCCCTATCACAGGTATCCGGAATAAAACACTCCTCTGTGCATGTGGCATGAACAGAATGATTTGTTTTATAATAGGCCTATACCCTTCGGGAGACACTTTAGCGTCATACACTTAGAGGCAAAGTATTATCGTCGCAAAAAGACTCGATTGCTCGTGGTCGAATTAGTAAAAATTACCCGGCGAAATAAGGTAAAATTGGAGTTACGGGTCATTAAAGTTGGGGGAAAAAATGTGTGCACTAGTTTATGGGAATGTTCCTCAAATAGCCAATTATGGGTTATTATAAGTTATTATTTTTTTATCATTATTATTAATATTATTATTATTTGGGTTGATTATCACCATCAAGCAGCTCAGAAGCTGTATTGCACAGTGATTTACAGTAAAAATTGAAATGAATTAAAAATAAACACATTTTACGAGAAATCGAAACACATACAAAATGCACAACAACAATCCATTATTCTCAAAAACATATACACTCGGATAATAGCAATTAAAATTGTATACATTTGAAAATACTATGTTGAACTATTGATGAGTCCGGGCTATTTCGAAATCTCTGGGATGAACTGGGATACTCCTCAAGCGTTCTACTCGATCTAAGATTCATAGTGTGCTAACTTTTTGATTGAGGGAACCACTCATTAAATTTGCCTGATTTAAAAGCACCCAGAGCAAAGTTTGTACACATAGTGGTTCTTCTATCATAAAGGTGATCCAGAGATACAGTAATACGGCAAACTCTTTTGGATCGACTAAATTAGATTGGTCTGTTTGAGTGTAATGCTTGAGTGCCAAACCGGTGATGCGTTTTCTAGGACTGGTCTAACATAGGGTAACAAGTTCTTTGAGTAAAACCAGTTTCTTTATTTTCGGTTAGCTTTACCAATCATCTCAGCAATGTGTTTCTCATGTCCTTAAATTTGAGTCCGAGTATTTTTTTAGCAATACGTGATAAAAGGTTTTTGCATAATATGATGATTATGTGTGGGTCATTGTAGACAGCATATGGCGGGGTTATTGAGGGGCCTGACCAGGCATTCAGGGGGCACAGGAATGCAATCACATCATCATCATCATCATAAATCCATCTAATGGCCAATCTTGGTATAGATATGTGGGGGCCTCTGGTCACGTAAGCACACTTAAGCGAGCACATGATGGACAGTACACAGAGGAACTTTCCTTGCAAATGTTTTTCCACCCCCCCCTTACATCCGCCAGTTATAGTGCTCCAAGGTTTCAAGCAAAGATCTTAGAGCGCCGAAGGCGGAAGATGGGGAACTCCATAGAAATTGCGAAATCGTCATGGACGTCATTCGAGCAAGCAAACCATTGTGCAAGCCATTGTTTGCACAATGGTTTGCTTACTCGAAGCAAACCATTGTGCAAACAATGGTTTGCACAATGGTTTGCTTGCTTGAATGGCGTCCATGACGATTTCGCAATTTCTATGGAGTTCCCCATCTTGCGCCTTCGGCGCTTGAAGATCTTTGGTTTCAAGAGACTATATAAATTACAAGGATTAAAATGTTCGCAATTTTTAGGATACAGACAGCCTGCTCCTCATATTTATGGGGCAAATGAAACCATTCAATCCCTTGTTTTTCTATTTTGTTAGCTCTCAAGTGTCACGAGGCTATGATTTGGGAAGTTATTTTTTTTTGTAATTCAAGTGTAATTTTCATTTGTTGTTATTATTGCCACATATCTCATGTTCATGTATTTCATTTATTGTCAAGCATATTGTGTATGTCGTGGCTTTGAGTCTCCGCTGTTGCCCACTACGGTTTGGTGTTGCCGTTATTAATATAACCATAACAATTGATAATTCGACCGGTTTTCCCTATCATTGGTAATGTGGCTATAAAACACAACGATTTGTGCGTCGCCAGAAAATTTTTGCAGAGGGGCAAAACATTTTTCTCCCCGAAATACCTGGATTTTCCCAGCATATCCACGATTTATCATTTTTCGAGGGTGGGCATTTTTCAAACAATATTACTTCGCGCCCCTTTTTCTGTCTCCTTCCCCCATCTTTTTTTTTTTTTTTTGGGGGGGGGGCTTTTCCGGGGGGAACGCCCCCGTGCTCCCCCCTCTTGTGACGCCCATGGGTGATGGTCTTTCACGATCGGTGATCAACCTTGCATGGACTTTTGCTATTGGTACGCTTCGCAATTGTTGGTTAGTTCTGTCGGTTCTGTTGGGTTGTACTCCTATTGGAAAATTTTAGTGTGTTTTTATTTATACATTTTTCAATATTTTCCTTTGATAACTCCGATGTTTAAGTACCCAAAATGATTTTAAAAAGACTGTGCACACCGGTGAATCATTTATTATTCATTAGTTAAAGAATAATGTAACCAATTGGGTTAAATAGCGAATGTCTGTTCTGTTAACTTTGTGAACTATACAATTGACAAGGCCACTTAAGACAAGCTCGAAAAGATCTCGGAAGTTGCGGCTCGATTGTAGACCGTTGTAGCCTATACATCATGTGCATGATGTAAAGGTATGTTCTTAAAATTGAAAAGGATTCCATTATTTTGCTGAAAGTCAGTTGGTGCATGGAACGCGTTTGCATGTGGAACACCCAATTTGTGAGCCCCCATGTGAAAATGATTGACCTCGATCGTGCCCCAATTCCACGACTACAAAAAAAAAAAAAAAAAAAGCTGGTAAGTGGAGACCTGAAGCACGTGTTGTTGCGAGGTCTAAAGGACAAGGTGATTGATTGCCAAAGAAGACATGGCTGGCACAAACCATAGAGCTAGCTCCCCCACAGTGGTCTTAGAAATAGATTGAGTACCATGCTGCATTACAAAAATGTACACATCGAATCATTGCTCTTTGGAAAAACAATGATAATATTTTCTAATCTTAAAAACGATTAATCTAAATTTAACTCTTATCAAAAAAAAACCATGGTTCGAAAATTACATCGGTTACGTGGAAGTAAAATTGATCAGATTTTCGCGAAAGGTATTAAAAAAACGGAAGAGCAAAAGAAAGGCTCTGCGCATTTGCAATTAAATTGCTCCAGAGCAAGGAACATAGATAAGTATAATACGTGCAAATGATTACGACGCAACACACAGATGCGACGGTCGCGAAAGTCCATCACCGTTTCGGTGATCACATTAAATGCCTCTTTGGCGTTCCTGTTTCGCCAAAAGCGGCATTTAATCGGTGATGGACTTGCATCGCCAGTAAAAGTCCATCACCGATTGCGAAAGTTCATCACCGATCGTGAAAATGCATCACCAGTAAAAGCCCATCACCGATCGCGTAAGTCCATCACCGCTCGTGAATATACATCACCACTGAAAGTCCATCACCGATCGCGAAAGTCCATAACCGATCGTGAATATGCATCACTAGTAACAGTCCATCACCGATCGCGAAAGTCCATCACCGATCGTGAATATGCATCACCAGTAAAAGTCCATCACCGATCGCGAAAGTCCATCACCGATCGTGAATATGCATCACCGATTGCAAAAGTGTATCACCGATTCGATGATCACATTAAATGCCTCTTTGGCGTTCCATAGCTCCTCGCTGGTTGCTGGATCGACGCTGGTCGGTGGTCATTGGTCGCTGGCTACTGATCACTGTTTGCTGGTGGCTGATCGCTGTTCCCTGTTGGCTGCACTTTGAACGCTTGACGCTGGCGGCTGGTGTTGGACGCTGGTCGATTGTCGCTTGTCACTGGTTACTTGTCGCGGGTCGATGGTCACTGGTTGCAAGTCGCTCTTCGGTGGTGGTCGATGGTCGCAGGACGCCAGAAACTTGTCGTTGGTTGCTTGATGTTGGTAGCTGGTTGCTGGTGGGTGGATGCTCCTCGCTGCTCGCTGCTCGCTTCTCGGTGATGGCTGGACGCTGGAAGCTCGTTGCTGGTCGCTAGAAGATGTTGGCTGGTTGCTGGTCAATAGATGCTAGTCGCCAGATGCTGGTCGCTAGACGCTGGTCACTAGACGCTGGTCGCTGGATGCTGGTCGATGGTCAGGTTGCTTGTTGTTTGTAACTGGTTACTGGTCACCGGTAGCTCCTGGTGGCTGGATGCTCGACGATTGTTGCAGGGCACTGATAGCTCCTCGCTGGTTAGTGGTCATCGGTTGCTGGTCGCTAATTGTTGCTTGTCGCTTTGCTGGTCAGCGATCAGCTTTGCGCCGTCGGCATTGGTCGACTGCCTGTTCTCTCATTAGCAGTTGGGCATTGATTATAGTGCTGCGGATCAGACATGTCCGTGCTGTTGCTCCTCGCCTACTCCCTGACACTGACCGGTACATTCGGCCCGGCTATCTGCGACCCTAACGCCACCCGGCTACACCTCCTTGGTCTCTACCCGATGTCTGGCGCCTGGGCAGCTGGGGAAGCCTTCCTGCCTGCCAGTCAACTTGCTGCCCAAGACGTCAACGCAAACCCTGATGTGCTGCCTGGATATCAGTTAGTCATCGAACCATTAGACACCAAGGCAAGTACATTTCCACTCTGTTCAATAAGTGCAACAGGAACAAGACTCGCCTTGTTTTGGTTTAGACAATTATTTATACTCAGTCAGTCAGGTTATCATTCAGTGACTCGGTAGGCCAAAAATCTACAGTAGGCCAACAAATCTTACAAATACAAATCTCATATCTGCGGCACGAAACGTTTGCTATAAACAGAAAAGGACACACATCCTCATGTTATGTCCAGTATTTTTATTACCTGTATAAGGCTGGGTTATTGTTGCTCTTGCTAAATGTGGCAAATTAAATTAAACATCTGCATAGCGTGAAAAGATTTACAATAAGTAGTTTTTCTCCCATTTCTGATGACAAATTTGTATTTGTAACATTATGCTACCATCGTGTTCATTTAAAACAAAGTTTAACCTTTAAAATATGAATTTCTTTCTTTTTCGAAAAGTTTAACCTTTAAAATATGAATTTCTTTCTTTTCGACATGGGAATTTAGTAATTAAAACTTTGCTTCTATTGATGACATTGGCATAGCAATATAGAGTCTGATTTGCAAATTTACAAATAGGTATTCTGATTTGAAGTTGAATTATAAAAACAACAATGTTTATAAAGCCAATAGTTCCGTAGTTTTTGTTTGCCTACAGGCACTGAAAATCATGCGACATGAAAATTGCGTTATTACGCCGGTGTACTGGGATTGACCCTGTATCTGGATTCTTTGATACATTTGAAAATAGAAACAACTTTTGAACACTGTTAATTTGCTTTGGTAATGTTTGTTTTGCCATTGGTTTGGTTTGGTGTGTCGTACACCAAGAAACTCTGGACGCAGATTTCTTTTGGAGGACTTGCTCATGGAAACAACATTTTTTTATAAACGATTTTAAAAGGTTTGAAAAAATTGGAGCCTTCAAATTTGTGCCATAATTACTTAATGAGGGCTATAAGGTTTGCTTGTAAGGATTCATCATTAGAGAATTCGGGTTTTTTTTAAAATGAAATTTAATGCCGTCGTTAACTTAAATTTAAAGATGTATACCCGATGCTATTCTCAAAATAGACGTTTTCTCCTAACGAATTTTCATTTTCAATTTGTATGTTGCTTTTTAACGAAAAAAAGACCCCGACTTTGTTTCGATTTTTTTTGGGGGGGGGGGGGAATCACCACCGGGCGGCCAGCCGTTGCAGATTTGAAGGGGTGGGGTGTTGCGCTGGACGGCATTTGTTGACAGGGAGCGCCCGTTTCTAGGTTTTTATTTCTGCGAATGTTACACAATGCTCCGCCGGTTGCTCATGGCGGCAGGGCGGAATTCGATGTAAAGCAGAAGCTAGGAAACTGTATCATAATTATAACAGTCGGTGGCTTTCCATGAATCTGGTTTCTAAAAGTGTCGTCGGGTTTGTTTCCCTCATACGGTAGGTTTAATGAAACCCGACATCTTTGACTTCACGTGATGTTACACATAATCAGGAGGTCTTCATTCCCCATGTGCAATAAACAACTCCCGTTTTCTTTGAATTTATGACATGCCGGTGACATTGACATTTATGACATTTATGACATTTATGACATTTATGACATGACATTTATGACATTTATGACATGACATTGCCGCAGTGCCAATTTACCTCTTTCCGTTTCCAAAAGAAATGCTGGTTTCCTGATACTTTACGCAAACCAGAAAGAAAACCAGTACAGGATGTGTTGTCATCCCCTGGTATAAGCTTTGTTTCCCGTGTCAAAATGTGTATTGATATAATTATTAAACAAGAATGGCATGCACATAATTCAAATATTCTTCTTGGTTTTGAATTAGCTGTCTGACCTGAACGTAAAATGTAATGTTTTGGTGATTAATACAAAAGATGTTATTCAGAATAAATGCCTTGTACATGTTGTACTTTTTAAATATTATTTTTGAGGTTTTGATTTCTATTTGTAAAGGGGCTTAATTAGTTACATTGTTTTAACATTGATTGGTGCAGTTGTGTAACATTGATTGGTGCAGTTGTGTTTTGTTTGCTTGCACTGTTTGCTTTTCATATATAATTAACAGTGTTGCAGTCGAGGCCACAACCTTCGAGGCCGAGGCCAAGGCCGAGGCCACAACCTCCGAGGCCAAGGCCGAGGCCGAGGCCACAACCGCAAGGCCGAGGCCAAGGCCGAGGCCACCACCTCCGAGGCCAAGGCCGAGGCCGAGGCCAGCTATCAAAACACGTAATAAAATATGAATCACTAAAACAAGGCTAAGATTATGTTGGAGTTTTAACATCTTTTTAGTTGAATTCACTGAGTTTTGGATTGCCTGGCTTACAAATTTACAGCTTGCAATGGGTTTCCTCTTGTAGGGAGTCCGGCGAATTTTATTTTTTAAAGAAAGAAATCTCAAGTTTTGTATCACTGAAAGCAAATTACACAACAAAATCAATGGCGTTTGAATCAGGCTCATAGGTGTTTGCCCTTTGGAGATACAACAATTTAAATGGCCAAATTTTGAGTTTCTATTTTGTAAGATTTACATCATTTACTTGTAGCATGTTTTATAAATCTTATTTTCAAAACCTATCAAAATGCTTAATATTATAGGAATCCCCATTAAATAAACAACAACTTCATTTTTGAATCAGGTTTTTACCACTCATAACCAAAAAGTTACGACCCCCCCCGACCTTCGCACTGTCCAGGCACGAGCCGAGCAAACACCGCGATGCGACCAGACAATGCCAGACGGCCCGCCGTTACGCACGGGCAAAGCATAGTTCCAATCCCGCTCCACACAACGGGATAAGTGTCCACACATTATCACTGTTAATACCGCGGTACCAGACAAAGTAATGGCCAATCCCGCTCCAAACAACACGGCAACACGGAACATGCGTGCATGATATCACTCAGTTCATCAAAATGACCATGAATTCTCGGATCATCCGATTTGAATCCAATGACTTCGAAGAATTTTTAGATCATGGCAAGAGGTAGGGAGTCCGGAGGTTTTGGCCGTATATCTGTAACCACGCAAAATTAGTCAATTTCAAGCCGTGCTTATACATGTAATAAGTACATGTATCAACATGGCTCTAAAAATACAAAGGGGAACCTGGTACCACGAGGAATACTGACTCCTATTATTAAAACATTCATTCAGAACTTTGCATTCATTTGGATGGAAAAACGAATTCTGAAATCGCGCTTTCCATATCGACCATTTGCGCCAAACATTACCGTGTGAGCTGAAATTTCATTTAAATCACCGTGTAGGCCTAAAAATAAAATCTACTTGATAAATCGTAACTGTTTTTATCATATCTTTATGAAAAAAAAAATGGTACGGACTAGTTCACTCGATCGTACCCAGAAAGTTCAGACTTTTACTGAAACAGTGGCCTATAAAAAGAAATGATTAAGCTTGCCGCACCTTGCCGCCAATCATTTTTAAAGGTCG
This sequence comes from Patiria pectinifera, assembly GCA_029964075.1. Lineage (NCBI taxonomy): Eukaryota > Metazoa > Echinodermata > Asteroidea > Valvatida > Asterinidae > Patiria > Patiria pectinifera. The sequence continues at coordinate 4,898,462 of CM057132.1, forward strand.
GGGTACAGGGGCGAAACGAGAAAATTTTGTACAACACTGCAACCAGACTAGTCTACTACCACATGTTATTGTACGCAGATGGGATTGGCGCCAGACTTATGTAGTTTGGCACGCGATAACAGTTTTAACGCTTGCACGCACGTGGAAAGCTGAAGCGCAGGCTAGGCGAAGACGCTACGTACGTACGTGAGTACGTTCAATGCAACCATTTCCAGTTCATTCGTGCGTACATAATATGCGTTTGTTTCACGGAACCCACTGCGGCAGAATCTCGAGGGTTTGATATGGTAAAAAAAATTAAATTAATTAGAATAAAAAACACATCAAAATGGGCGGCCTCGAGCCGGCCTCGACCGATTCGCCGAGGCCGGAAGGCTCCGAGGCCGAGGCCAAGGCCGAGGCATTGCACCTCCGAGGCCAAGGCCGAGGCCAAGGCCATGAAAATCGGCTTCGAGGCCGGCCTCGAGGCCGAGGCCGGCCTCGAGACCTCCAACACTGATAATTAATGTTACATTTGTATAAATTATTTACAACCTATTATTTTGTTTTCTGCTGCTTTTTCATGTTTCTTACTCCTTGCTACATACATTGACGCATTTTGTTCTTGTTATTCTAAATTTGCTCGAGGTGTACGTCCTCCATTTCTTTTTGTGGGCACACTTTCCATCGGTGCCCTGTATTATTACTATTATTGATATTATTTCTTTTCCAATTATCAGTAATTGAACGTTTTTGTTTTTGTTTGTCGTTTGTTGCATGTTTATCGATAATTCAGATATAGATGTTCATGATATTAAGTCTCATGATATCAACAGTACCTGTGCGTATTTCCACTCCGTTGAGTTTTGTAATTTCAATGTTTTAAGTCCGGGTTACTTTTCTGCGTTTTACATGAATGCCAGGAGTCTCAGTAAACATTTCTATGACATTCAAATTTTTGTATCCACCCTCAATCATGCGTTTTCCGTGCTTGGCTTCACTGAAACATGGTTTAAAGACTCTCCTCCGCCGTATATTCACATGGATAACTACAATCTTGTTCATTCTTCAAGATCTAACAAAGTCGGCGGAGGAGCGGCCATGTTTGTCAGCGGCACGCGGAATTTTCGTATTCGCAAAGACCTCACGTCATCTTCTGATGAGTACGAGTGTGTTTTTGTAGAAATTGAGCGTGAGCGCGCCAGCAATTTGATTGTCGGTAATGTTTACAAATCCCCTGGCACCTCGTTTGATGTTTTTCACAGGTCTTTTGATTGCTGTCTCAATACTGTCACCAGAGAGAAGAAGCTGTGTTACATAATGGGTGATTTCAACCTGAATATCCTCAACTGTGATCATCAGCCAACGGACGATTTCATTAACACCTTCTTTCCTATGGTTTCCGTCCATTGATAGACAAGCCGACACGCGTCACCCCTCACACTGCCACACTCATCGATAACATTCTGACTAACAATACTTGTGATATTTCTTCAGGCACATTTTATTCTGACCTCACTGATCACTTTCCTCTCTTTCAGATCCCCCCGTCTGCTTCCAGGATTCGTCATCTATCCGCAAGACGTATATCGCCAGGGACATTAATAGAAACAATATCTGTGCGTTTACCTCAGATCTTGAAAGAACTGACTGAAATGATGTGTATGGTGCGAATGAAGTAGATCACGCTTATAATACATTTCTTTCCACCTTTTCTAATCTGTATGATTTTCATTTTCCTTATCGTGTCAAAACAGAAGGTAAATCCCACAGGAATCAACCATGGATTACTCGGTCAATTATCAACTCCATCAATCATAAAAACCGACTCTACAAACGTTTTCTCCGGAACCCAACTGATGCCAACGCCCTCACGAACAAGGTCTACCGTAACCGCTTGACGGCCGTCATTCGAAAAGTCAAGAAGAATCACTACGCACATACACTTGATGTAAATAAATCTAGTGTTAAAAAGGTGTGGCGAGAGATCAATCACATTTTAGGCAGTAAAAAACAGGAGGATCTTCCCGATAATCTGTCTGACGGCAACTGCAATTACACCAGTCCCCCTGACATATCGGAGTCATTCAATACTTATTTTTCTCACATTGGTGCATCTTTGGCAAGCAAAATCCCCCGCTGACTCTTCTTTCTTCAGTTATCTGCATGGCTCCCATGCCTCCTCATTTTTCCTGACGCCAACAAACTTTTAGAAGTTGTTGATATTGGCAATGAGCTCAGCAACAGCAATAGCTGTGGGTTTGATGGCATCAGTCCTTCCGTTATAAAATCTGTTATTTCATTTATCTCTCGTCCTTTGTCTTATATCTTCAATCTTTCCTTTTCTTCTGGTCATTTCTCATCTAATCTTAAGATTGCCAAAGTTATACCCATCTTCAAATCTGGAGATCGTCATGATATTCATAACTACCGACCGTTCTCTATCTTTCCTTGCTTTTTAAAAAATTCTTGAGAGACTTTTCTATAATCGCCTATCCAGATTCATTTCTCGCTTCCACCTCCTTTCTCATCATCAGTATGGTTTTCGCAGCAAGCATTCCACCGACATGGCTCTCATTCAGGTCATCGACAAACTCACTTCTGCCTTAAATGATAAAATGAGCGCCATTGGAATCTTCATCGATCTCTCTATAAAGCGTTTGATACGATTGATCATTCTATCCCTCTGTCTCAACTTGAGTTTTATGAAATTAGAGGTGTTGCCCATGAGAGGCTTTCCAGTTATCTCTCCAACAGACAGCAGTTTACCTTTGTTCATAATTGTTCTTCGTCTAAGCAAGGTATTCTCCATGGTGTTCCTCAAGGCTCTATTCTTTGTCCCTTCTGTTTCTTCTGTACACTAATGATCTGCCTAATTCTTCCTCGTCTCTCTCTTGTACGCTTTTTGCTGATGACACCACCCTTCTGCACACCGGTCCCAATCTCCAGTCTCTTGTCAATTCTCTGATGCGGAACTTAATCAAGTTTCTTCTTGGTTCAGGGCAAATAAGCTTTCCTTAAATCATGGCAAAACGAAGTACATGATTTTTTCTAAATCTGGCTCTTTCTCTAATCCGTACCCTATTATAATCGATCATGTTCTCATCTCTAGAGTTTTCTCCACCAAATTTTTAGGTGTCAAAATTGACGAGAAACTCTCATGGAGTGAGCATATCTCAGCTATTACCAAAGTCACAGCTAGGAACACCGGCGTAATGGCTAAGCTCCGCTGTTTTCTCCCAGAGGCGTCAATGATTCTTCTTTATAACTCTCTTATTCTTCCTCACCTCAGCTAGTGTAACATCGTCTTGGCACATGCAACTACCTCTAAGCTTCATCCGCTCACCATAATACAAAAGCGAGCTATTAGGTTTTGCACAAATTCTCACCCACGTGAACACACCCAACCTCTTTTCACATCACTAAACAGTGTTGTAGTCGAGACCGGATAGTCCGAGACCGAGACCAAGACCGAGACCTGATGTTGCGAGACCGAGACCGAGACCGAGTTTATCTAAATAAACAACAAGACACTAATTACAGCTGAACAGTCTGTCCTTGAGATGTTGATGTTCATGGGGATGTGAAGGAAGTGATTGAAAGTTAGGAATCACTTGTACCTGCTTAATTGTGTCATGCGAGTGCTCTTCGTGTTTGCTTCATGCCATAAATTACAACATGGCAACAGAATTTGTTATTGTCACAATCAATTTAAAAAATTGGAAACAACCTAATTTAAAGAAGGGGAAAACCTTATTTGATGAACTCCATATATTTTTGCCACTTTTAAAAAAATATATATATATATTTAAATATTGTTCCTCTGTCATTTACTTCTGAAGAAGGCCTGGCTAAGGCTGAAATGTAATGCCACTTTATTTTTGTTTAATGTCAATAACGTTACATATACTATAGAAGATTGATGAACCATATTTGCCTGATCTATCTTCTGTTAATCTGCCCGCCGTCATTATCGCCATTAGCCAATTTGAGAATATGGCCGACACAATAGAAGGGCGCTGTCACAAACTGAATGTGGTGGGCGAGATGTACTTTTAGGATTCATGGCTCAGTGCGCACGCCTCTCTGTGTTTTGTACCGTGCCAGCGTATCGCCCGCATCGGCTACTTTGCTGGGCAATTTACTTGAATATTTTAGTGATTAACAAGTACGACATATTACCAATATATTAATAGTTTATTGTGATGGCCGTAAACATCATATAGCGATCAATGGAACACAATTCTTCTCGACTCATGCAAATGCAATTGACATTTAGGAAGGAGACGAGGCTGGCAATTAGACTCTATTTTGTGTGACCATGGCAGTAGCTCAATTTGTGTTTATCACAGATGAACAGATGAATACATGGCGAGTCAAATAGAAAGTGACCGTATGATAAAAAAAAATGGCACGCTCCATTTTGTAAAAAATATAATTGGGATAAAGAACATGTTATTGAGTAGTAACTGTGAACATTTCACGTAATTTGCATACTCTATTCCCAAGTCGTGTCTTTAATAAATAGATCACAAAATTCAGCTGTCCACCACTAATACCAATTTAACGGTCTACGAATTGATGAATATCCATTAATAAATAAAATGAAAAAAAAAGTTTTCCCACCTCCACGAATAAAGGAAAAATTGAAAAGGAAAAAAGAAAAGAAATCACCAATATTTCTAGGGAAAAAGAGTTGAATTGTTCCCCATATTCAAAATACAAAATCGGACGGTAATAATATGTTTCAGTCTTGATTCATAAGATTTAAATCTCAGTTGTATTTGGAATCAATGAGGATGGCTATAAAGTGCTTGTTTCAACAGATCATCCCACAATAAAAACGAGAAATAAGAAGAGGAGCAATGGTTATAGGACTATGCCTCACTCACTAGAAAGTGAAGAGAGACATGTCCATTAGCATCACACTGCAGTCACATTTGCCCTAAACTGATTCTTTACTTAACCCTTAAAGGGCCGGGGGCGGAATCCGCCCCCCTCACTTTTTGGCTGGTCTCGACTCGAGACCAACCAAAATGTCTAGACCAAAGGGGACCGAGACCGAGACCAAGACCGAGACCACAGCTCCCGAGACCACAGCTCCCGAGACCGAGACCGAGACCGGCAAAAAGTGGTCTCGAGACCGAGACCGAGACCGAGACCGAGACCGGTCTCGAGACCTACAACACTGCTAAACACGCTCAAACTAACCGACATTAATCAACTCCACACGGGTATTTTTATGTTTAAATTTGTTAATAATCTTCTTCCTCATTCCTTCTCTTCTTTCTTTACCTCAGTCCGAGATACTCACAGATATTCTACTAGGTCTCACAATAAGCACAACTTATTCCTACCGTTCACTCGCACAACTCATTCCCTCAGCACTTTGAAATACAACGGCCCGCGTCTTTGGAATGCTTTGGACGAATCCATTCGAGGCCAGTCGTCCGTTGGCCAATTCAAAAGTAATTACAAGAGGGCTTTAATCTCAAATTATGTAATACAGCTTCTTTGATCTCATTGGCTATTTGTTAAGGTTTTTTGTTCTCCCCTTTCCTCACCATGTTTATTGTTTGAGACAATTTGTATAGTAGTGTGTTTGTGTGTTCTTGTTTTGTTTTGTTCTTTGCAGTCTCGTTATTGTCTAAGTCCATGTTTTTGTCATTGTGTGCGTTGTTCGTGAATCTCTCTGTGTTTTTTTTCTCGGGTTATAAACTATTTGCACTAGCATTTCTGTACAAGCTTTCGCTTCAAGAAAATGCCTCCGTGCTTTCTTCTTTATTTTTCAGATTTTATATTAATTTAATTTATTTGAATTTTCAATCAATTATTTCAGTTCATTTTTTTAAAAATTGTTTACTTTATTTATATTTAGTTTATTTGATTCACTACATTGTGTCAGAAAGCATGGAAATCAAATCAAATCAAATCAAAATCAAAATGAAATCAAATTGTAATATAAATAATAAGAATCAGCATTAGAAGTTAAATATAAGAAGACCATAAAGTTTATACTGCAAAATTAGTTTTAGAATAAAACAATGTCATCATCACAAACCATTTTTAAAAACATATTTTATATCATTTACAATAATTCTCTGGTATTTTATTTGTTTCTTTGAAGTGTGATGGAGGGACGGCTACAAACGTAATGTTCCGGGGACTTTACAACACCTCAACTACTAAGATTATGATCATTGGCGGCGGCTGCTCTTTAGGCACAGAACCCACGGCCCAGGCTTCACACCACTGGAACCTGATTCAGGTTTGTCATTAAGAATATTCCGTTGTCGGTTGCTTCCGGTGCAGCAAAAAACATAATGCAGTTTTATGAAAATCATTAGTCATACCAAACGAAGGCCTTTGTACCTTGCCGATGCACATCTTTGTGTCATTAAAAAAAAAGGAAAATTGTTGTTGTTATGATTAACAACTCGAGGCCGTGTTGAGGAAATAAACAGCAAAAATAACATGTCAACTCTTAGAAAACGTGACCAAAGAAAATCATATACCTTTTCTTGTTTACTTTATTTCTCGGGATAAACAATAAGCCAACACATACAAATTAAAGGACAAAAACAGAAAACAAGAAGCACCTAACAGCTCCCGAAGGATCGCCCAAAAGAGACAAAGTCTGTGTCGAGGAGATCTCCTGATAAAAGGTTCATAATTTTTTTTTTTTTAAATTAAATGTAATCACGACAGCCACGATAATACAGTCGAGAAGAAAATATGTGCAAAATACGCCGACGAGGACAATGAAATAATAAGACGTGCAAAAACAATTTCTGACGATCGGCACAAGAATCATACAAAGAAACAGTAATTTATGGACACAATAAAATATTGACTTAAAAATCTAGCAGTCTACGGGAGAGAAAAAAATACGAAGAAGCGAAGGCCAAGTAAAAAAAAAACTGCTGCGAGCAGTAGGTTTGTATGATCACCTCCCCAATAAGAAAGGACCAAGAAAATAAAACAACTACGTCAATTCATTCCATTTACTGTACATTTCAAGCGCGGATCCAAGGGGGGGGGGGCAACTTCCCCAGCACAGTCTCAAAATGTGTTCATTGTTCACAAAAATACATTAAAAAATAATGTAAACCCCCTCCCTTGCTTGACATCCCAATAATTTCTGCCTGTGCATAGAATTTAATTTTGTCGGAGCCAGCTGGATTTTACGGGGGTATTTCTACACTTTTCTGTTATAGAGTGTGTTGATGATCGTCGAATTTGAGCAGCGCCCCATTGAAAGTACAGTTCGAGGCCCCCACCCACCTATTGATTTTAGGGAGACCAAGTGTCCGGGGAAGAAACGTGTCTACTTTTCAGATTTTTCTTTCTAGATAACCCCCCCCCCCCCCCCACCTGCAAAATTTCCCGGATCCGCTCCTGCACGTTATCATTGTTGCTTGAGGTTACCGACAATCTTTCTTCAATGTTTTTTTCGTTTACAGTTCTATCGTGAAACTTACAATTAGTAATTACCGATTATTCACAACCTGCGGTATATTTCCACCAATACAGACCTAGCCTGCACACTTTGCTCTGAGTTCGCTCCGAGTGGTCTCTTATCTAGGAAACTGTCTTCGCCCAATATGGGTTTCGGACTGGTCTTGACAGACCTAGGTTGGCTCGGGAGTTCCCACCACAGTATTCTTATATTTTATTTTGAAAAACTGACCTTCTTTTGCCAATCCTGAAGTAAAAATGCACATGCACATGCGCAATTGAAATACCGATTGACTTTAAACATCATTGGCTTTTGCTGTAATTTTCAGAAATGAACTGTTTGAGGGGTTAGTATAATAGATCCAAATATTGTTACACTGACATGTTTGAAGTTTTGTGTTCGAAAATGCTGGAAAAAAACAAGAGAAACAAAAGTGTTTTTTTTAGTGACTCCACTAAAGATGAAATGGATCAATTTATCGATGCCGGAAAATTTTAAGGTAAGGGAACCAGTTTAGCTGGCCTGCACCCGTTCATGAACATGTAACCAATAGCAAACACAATTTGGACTGAAAAAAATGGTAAATTTGGAGCAGTAGTTGAAAAATAGTTAGGTATTTCCAACGGTGGTCGGCCGACCACCGTTGGAAATGTATACAAAAATACCATTTTCTTGAAAATGACTTCACACCAGGTGCCATCATTTTACAGGATGCTTAAGACTGTCATTTAACAACATTCTAGTAAGATATTTCGTAAAAACTTGGTAGTTTTATATTTCGATGTTTGCAAATGTTGTAAATTCCCTTTAATATTTTTTTTTTGCTTTTGGGCCCTTTACGATCTGTACTTCCGAAATGGTGATCCCATTTAAGACGAATAATCCCAAGACGCAAAGTTGGATGCTGATAAATTCTGACAGTGCATCGAGGGCACTTGACTCGCCGTCCAATTTTCCGCTCCCATAGAAATCCAGGATTTCATTCTTCATCGTTTGAGAATGCCTGTAAGAGCACGTCTTTTACGACCTGTAATACCATAGAAATAAGGCGGGCACGTCGAGTCAATTAATTGCATTTTGTGGCATTATTTAAAGGATGCCAATTATACTAAAGGAAGAAAGCCTTTTATCATCTCGTATGGAAAGCGGCTGAATTTTCCTTCTATAAAGAGCTAATGAAACTTCCCCTATTGTTGATTGAAAACACGAGGACACAAGTACCCGTGTTCCTGGAATGGTCGCATATTGTCTGAGATGTAGCTGCATATCTCACAGCGAGGTGAATTTACCAAATTTGCTTTTTTCAAAAATAAAAAACAAAAGACTTAGTCAACCAGCCATTTTGGGAATAATCAAGCGGACCTAAGGAAAAAGGCACATCTTGTTTTGCTTTCCAAATGAAATAAATTCAGGCCTACAAGGTACCGTTAGATGTGATATACCAATAATTGTTATCCACTGTATTCCATTTTTCCATTAATTGAAAATTGAAAATGAAATACGTCAGGGGGTCTAACATAATTGCACGACCAGTGAAAAGCCACGTCCCGGCAGGATCAAAACGTTCATTTTCTACTCTTTTTTTTTTTTTGCGTGTATTTCGGGTCCATCCAGTCAGTAGACAGTTTGTAGCGTGCAGTTTTATTAATTTTGAAGATTAAGTCAGTTTCTTTTTTAATACCGAATTTACATTTGTCCTTCAGTTGTCGTATGGTGCCTCGTCTCCCGAGCTTTCTAACCGCGACAGATATCCCCGTTTCTTCCGGATGTTTCCGCCGGAATCCCTCTTCAATGTGGTGTGGTTGGCTGTAATAAAGGAGTTCAAGTGGACCAAAGTAGCCACTCTGCACCAATCGGTCGACCTGTTCTCGCTAGTAAGGACGCTTCAGCTTGAAATAACAAGGATTCTGGAATTTGTATCCTTGTGGAGTCATTTTTTTGTTCTCGTGTACTTAAGTTTTCGAGTTTAAAAGTATACTTTCAAAATGCTCCTATATTAATCAGAATTAATTTCCTGGGCTGAAATTCGGACTTAATGGGTCGTATGTATAAAAAGTAGCATTTGCTTTTACAACCTATTTTTAAGCATTTACTTGCATTTGCATGAGTGAATACAAATGAAGCAAATGCTTTTTTACTGGAAAGCATTTGCTAAAGCTAAAAGTATTTACTTTTTACTTGTTAGTTTTTGCTAGACTTGAAGTGTTTACTTCATTTCGAATGAATAAAAAGGAGTAAATGCTTCAGATTTCAAGTATTTACTGGACATTTTTCATGGCTGGGTTGTAGCAACCTTGAAAATTGTAAAGCAAGTACTTCTGCGCAAAAACTGCTGCATTTATTAATATTAACCGCCCCAAAATTAACACAAAACGTTAATAAACTACATTTAATACCATACACTGTGTTTTGAATAACATTTATGCGACATTTAAATTTTTTTAATGTGGGTTTTTAACATGTAGACTCATGCTTCTTTTTTAATTTGCTTTGGGAGGGTTCATATGCGCATACATAATTGTAAGTAGATTTTTTTTTTAAGATGTCGGTCTTTTATACATCATGTGTCGTCAGTTTTATCTTTCGTTACATCCATATGCATTTTGTGGATTTTTAATATGCAATTTAAAATGTATGCTTTTGGTAATTGCTTTGGGAGGGTCCTTATTTCTTATGCTTGATGAATTTTAAAATTAATGTGACTTTGTGTAAATGTGAATTTTAAATGTTAATTGTTTGTTAAATTTATTGTCTTTTATGTATGCTGAGACCCATGGGAGACCAGTGGATTCCACTGAACGGGCCACCCAGTTGAAATAATAAATAAATAAACGTGTCTATGATTTTTTTTAATGCAACTGTGACGTTTACAGGACACTGTGGACCTTTACAATTTTCATAAATGATATCAAAGTGTGCTTTCTGTATTCTGCAACTGGCTGGATTTGAGGATCGAATGTGTACATGCACTCTATGCGTCACCTTGATTTGGACTATAATTATCCTCCGTGTATAAACTGCACGTTTGTGTGGCAGTTCGTTCAAAATAAACCCTATTATTGACAATCATTCGTCCATGAAAACAATCCAACAGTAAGAAGCATTTGCTACCTGTTGTCTAGTAAATGCTGAACAGCAAAGGAAAACTTTTACCCACACGGAATCGAGCATTTGCCTTTCCTTATATGCTTGTACTCCAAAATAAATGCTTTTACTTTGTGCTTAAACTTCCAAGCATTTGCTAGTTTTATACATACGACCCGATATCCCTTACATAAAAATACTTCAATTTGGGACGGGTCAATACACCTTGGAAATTCCTAGTTTTTAAGTAAAATCCATATATCTATTTTGTGATAACCTTGTGGAGACGGATTCACCATTATGATAGGACGTAGCCAAGTAACTTAGAAGCTTAGAAAATACACGCGGTTTCCCACAGTAAACGTTTCCAATCAACGGTAGCCTGCGGATACATGGGTATAATAGACAACGAAATATAGTATACGTCTTCACAGAGCAATTTCTATATAGGTGTCTACAAGGTTATTACGAAATAGTTGTATTGATTTTACTCAAAAACTAGGAATTTTCAAGGTGTGTTGATCCGTCGCAAATTGAAGTATTGTATGTAAGGGATATTAAGTCCGAATTTCAGCCCAGGAAATTAAATCTTGCTAAAAAAGGAGCATGTTGAAATTGGATTTTCACTTTCTAAAATTTAGTACACGAGACTGACGAGAACAAAGAAATGACTCCACAAGGAAACGAATTTCAGTATGGGTGTATCAGATCACTACCTATAATGTGTGTTATCGCCGCACGATGTAATTCGGACAGACTGACTCACAAGATGATATCAAGTTCCCCGAGTCCATTATCACAGCAAACGAGCGAGTCATCGCAGGTGCTCAAGCTGTCTCAATAATGGGCCATTTCTTTCATCTTCAAGGCAATGTCTGACTTTCAAGAAGACACAAAGGCCATGGGAATTGAAATCCTCGCTGCGGAAAGCTTCGTCGATGATCCTGGTATACAAGTTGAAAACATCAAGGTGCGTTACCGCATAGGCAAGGGCGAATCCAGAAAGAATGAAATGAGGGGAACAAAAATTGCGGTTTCCCCAAAAAGTGGGTCCACGAAGTGACGGCGTGGGGTTCGGGGCGAGCTTAAGGGCCTCGAAAACAAATTTGGATTCTAAATGCTCTGTGGTGGGATCTGATGCAATTTAAGACCACTATAGCAAATCTTTTTGAGGAAAAGATGGTTGCGTAGTGAGTGCCTATCTTTATTGCGAATTCACTTATTTATATATATTTTTTTGGGGGGGGGGGGGTGGTCCCTGTTGCCTATGATAACCTCTGTGAGATTTTGCCTGTCTTGCCGGCGTTGGCCATATATGGACCCTCAGCCTTACACTTAGATATTAGTTCTCCTTACACTTAAATATTAGTTCTAAATATTAGAACAGGGTGAGTAAAAAAAAAGTCCCTTTGGATAAGTTGCTCAATTTCTCACACAAAAACGGGAAAGGTCAACAGTGTTTGCCCTTCAGCCAACATGGGTCTGGTTATTGACCACATAGTGGGTAAAAGTTTCACAGATATTGTACCCTTTGCATACATATATTGTAAATATTTGTACTGAATGTGTTCAATACCCAGATCGAATCTTGGCTGAGGGTAAAAAAAACAGTTGGCATTACCTTTCCCGTTTTTGTGGAAGACATGGACTTATTCAAAGAGGCATTTTTGTTTCAACTCACCCCGTATTTGGCTTGCCATGTTTACTCGTTTATGTTTTCATTTTCGCAGAATACTGGAGCCCGTATTATTATGGGAAATTTCTATCCAAATATGGCGAGGAGAGTTTTCTGCGCTGCTTACCATCACCAACTGTACGGTGCCAAATATGTTTGGTTCGTACCGGGTACGTTCATTTCTTCCCCTTATTATTGTTGATTGTGGACAGAATGCCACAGGCGCGGATCCAGGGGGATCAGGGTCACCCCCCAGCTCTGTCAAAAAAAAAACAATTTCATAAAATTCCTAAAAAATAAGTACACACGGTACACCATTCTGTAATCTAGTGTTTAATAATCGTCGAATTTAAACAGCGCCCCTATTGAAATATGGTAACCCCCCCCCCGCCCCCCCCCCCAGTTTTTTTTATTTTACGGAGGCCAAGTGTCCGGAGAATAAAACCTGTGTACATTTTCACATTTTTTGGCTGATGAAACCCAACCCCCCCTGCGAAAATTCCTGGATCCGCCCCTGTGCCATCTCCACTTCCTTTACAAGATTCTGTGAAGCTCATCAGCCCGTCCCAGAGCCCTGTTTGCAGGGTTCTGTGGTGTACCATAATGGTCACTAATGCAGCGCGATGTCCGACCATGCGCGACGCCGGCGCGCGATGCGTAGTATTGCGGCGCAATGTTCGTCCATGCGCGGCGTTATGTGTGTGTAACGCGGCGCGAAGTCCGTCCATGTGCGGCGCGATGTGCGTGTATCGCAGCCCGATGTCCGTCCAAACCGGCTTGATGAGTGTGTATCGCGGCGCGATGTCTGTCCATGCGCGGCGTGATGTCTTTGTTCAAGCAACGTGATGTTTGTCTTAAATATGAGGCGCCATGTGTGAATAGATTGTTGAACAATTGTCCATAATTTATAATATTCATTATATCTTTCAGTTTTCGGCTTATTTATTTATATATAACATATTTTACATATCGTGCATTTCTTTTCAGACAATTTTATACAAACAATTGTTTTGCAGTATATATATGTATTTGCCACTGCATTATTTACAAATAAGTTTGTAAAATTATTTCATAATTTTCAAATGCTTTTTTTGAAACATAATTATATACAAATAATTTATTAACGTAATGTCATTTTTTACAAATAAAAACACATTTGCACGTAGTTAATTGACAAGTAATTTTCTTACTACGTTATCTTACTATTTTCAAATAGTTTTTGCAACATAATTATTAAGAAATAATTTGTCGGCGTAATGTCATTGTTTTTACAAATAATTGTTTGCAACGTAATTCATTTGAGGCCGGCATACGGCTTCAAAGAATTTGAATTTATTGCCCCCTATACAGTATTTGGTATGCAGTATCCGGAACAGACCTCCTTTCTCACGCCTATGTGTAGTCACTGGATAATTGAAACAAGGCCATGCCTCTTTTATAAACAGAACATCCTTGGTGTTTGTCACATTTCGTCAGAGCAGTTTTTGCTGGATAGTTGCGTATTTCGTTCTCGAATCTTATCAATTAATTTTCCAAGATTTACTTTCGCAGTTTTTTATTTTTGAAGTTCTCAGCTCGTTTCAGTTTTGTTGCCTTTTTATCTTCGAATTCTATAGTATTTTTAGTTTCGTTCTTCGCTTTTTGTGTGGGATTAGTCCTTTTTAATTTCGTCTGTATATTTGTATGGACCGGATTATGCCGAAATCCAAGAAGAACGCTACTGCTACATCAGGCCAGCAGGAAGCCACGGGGAAGACCTCGTTCTTCTTCTGCTTCAAGGTCCAGCCGACGCCGTTCGGGGGCTGCAGTGGAGCCGGAGGGCAATTTCCTCCTGTTTTCCCTCCTTTCATGTCGTCAGAGCGAAAAATTGAGGTTTCCAGGAGGTTTTCGCCCCTCCCCGAATTGGAGTCCGGAGTGGAATTTCATTCAGAACGCCTGCATAAAAAGGCTTAGCAATTTACTCAAGGTTGACATCCCCGAATTTTGTAGTCACCATTGAAAATATTGAATTTGATAAAAGTCATGTCGAGCAACATTTTTAATGTCAATCAATTCACTGATTTATCACGAGCTCGTGTTGAACCTTACTGTAGATTTTTGTACAACAGACCTTGTTTTACATGTATTATAAATCCGTGTAAATTAGTGGCGTTCGGGAAACATGCCAGTTGTTTGGCGAGTTAACGGGGACGGAGAATTATGATGGAATGTTTTGCTTGGCACGCAATTAACCGTAAGGCGGCTATTGGGTTTCACGGGGAGCGCTACGACCGGAAACCAATTGGAATAGTGACGATATATTTTGTTGTTTCGCGGGGATCGCAACGACCGGAAATACACTTGTACGTGGACAGTTAATGTGATTGTTTCGTTAACGTGTTTCGCGAGGATCGCTACGACCGGAAACAAATTGGATTATTGGTTTATACGTTATTATTTCGCGGGGATCGCAACGACCGGAAATAATACTTGTACAGTCATGGTTTTGCTCTGTTATTGGGTTTCGCGGGATCGCTACGACCGGGAACATGACATTGGGCTATAGATTTTCGCGGGGATCGCTACGACCGGAAACAAATTAGAATATTGGATATACGTTATTATTTCGCGGGGATCGCAACGACCGAAAATAATACTTGTACAGTTATGGTTTACGACCGGAAAATCATTGTTAATATTTGCGTTAATGGTTATCAATTACTATGATCGCAAACAAATGAAGATAATTTGATGTTTTACTTAACAAATGAACACGTTTTCGCGGATCGCAGCGACCGGAAAACTTTTGCGGATAATCGATGTGGCAATAAACTGCTCTGGCCGAACGTAAACAAAGTTCTGTTACTTGTCGAAGCCTGATTTCTTTACCAGCTGTCTTGTCGCATAAGGTAATAAATATTTATACTTAATTTTGGAAAACTATAATTATTTGAATAGAATGTGCATGCTTGTATTCTTGTAGGCAAAGAAAAATTGAATTTATTAGTGAACTTGTCTATGCAGATTGGTTGCATTTTCGCCTGTAATCTGAGCAACAGCAGCTTATATGATATCTTGGAGCCTACTGTTGCAGGAGTAATTTGCCATTTTAAATGTTATGAAGACGCTTCTTCTCGAAACTTATGAAAAGCACAAGTACCGAAAGTAAGTTTGCAATGAACTTTATCTCCCGGCCGAATGCCATCACACTTTTACGAAGAGTAACAAGAGTAACGCATAGTGTGCAGCATGTATGTCCCGTCCGCAACCGTCAGCCGATGGAGCTTGAAATATGAATATTCAGGCGTTTCCTTTAGCGTGGGTAATTTGCATACCAGTTTATTACTTATAGCTTTGTTCGCTTCGCACCAAACTAATATTAAAAATAACGCGTTTGGCGAAAGATTTTTAATATACAATGAATTGATCGCTTTCTAATAAATTAATAATACTGATCTCAACATCTTTATTTATAATTAATATATTTCACGTGCAATAATAGTTTTATATAAAATTGTGATTCAGATCGTATTTAGAAATCATCACAGCGGTGTTAGAAATATTAAGAAATAAGAAAATTGTAAGACAAAGGATAATTCATGAATTAAAGTGTCTTTGCTTAGCGTTTTTTTATGACTTTTTATTCTCTTAAAATTATTATAGTGATAATTGTGTGATAATGAGATAATTTTACTAACTTATTTGTAATTAATGTAGTTGCAAATGAATATATTTACGTATAACGCAAACTTCCAAACACTATTTCCTAAAAGAAATGCATGACATGAAAACTATGTTATATAAAAAATAAGCCGAAAACTGAAAGATATAATGAATATTGTATACTAGATTTTGTTGAATAACGATAAGTTATTAACACATGGCGCCTCATACTTCTGACAAACATCACGACGCGTAAGGACAGACATCGCGCCGCGATACACACACATCGCGCCGTGCATGGACGGACATCGCACCACATTAGTGACCTTTTATGGTACACAATTTGGTTGGGGCACGATCGAATCTTGAGTTGGCTCGCGCGTTACGCAACTTAATCTTGCATCAAAATCGATGTGGTCAAGCCGTTAATAGGCGACATACATTGTAGTCCGATGATAGCTAGCTAGCCTGGACTGTTTCCCGGCCCCCTAAAGATATGGGGACCGGTAAACTAGCTTCCATTTACTTTGAATAAAAGCTATACCCTCAAAATATTCTTTATTGGAGAGTTCTGAGAGCCATAACATTTGGGAATTGAAGAGATATGACGATGTGTTCTCTAGCCCGGACTTGAGGCTTCCAATTCTGAGCATTTTGTATGCAATTGGGCTCGAAAGTGGCGCTATTTTGCCACGTTGTGGAGAGATCGTTTTCGAGATGGCAATCTCCCCGCTTTGGGGAAAATAGGGGTCGTGTTTTTTGGGTGAGAATTTTTCGAAAAGTCGATGGTCAACCCACCAAGAAATGAAAAGGAAATGAAAGATGACATGTTGATCATCATTTTTCTGTGCAGCTTAAATGCCTGTGAGAGTTCTGAGTATTTAAAAAAAATGAAGTATGCGCATTTAGCACTAGTGTCTATGGAAATTTTAATATAAGGGTGCACCCTATGGTAGCAGACCAGTAAATAAACTTCCATAGACCCCAGTGGTAAATGCTCCCACTTCAAAAATTCGGGGAAAATACTCACAACTCTCCAAGGTGTTCGAGACGAACATCAAAGTAAAGCTTATTTCATCATCTTTCATTTTCTTTTCAATTTTTCCACCCATATTTTTTACAAACCCTCAAATTCATGGCCCACAGCACGCTCAAATACGCATGCAAATCGTGATTTTGCCGGCGTAGGCAATTTCGGACCGATTTACTGGTCTGCACCCCTATAGAAAATAACATCAATGGCCGCGCGCCATGGCCCCCTTTGGCCCCCCCCCCCTGGATCCGCCCTTGGTGACCACCGTGGGGAACAAATCGTCCGGGGTAATTTGATAAATCCGCTACAATATCAAGGTTTATCACTGTCCCCGTTAACCCCACTGTCCTTCAACATGCCCCCATTCCTTTCAACGAAAATCTCTGCCCTGGTTCTCATTGCTGTGAACGCATTCCTGATAGCGTCTCTCTCTTTGATAACTGTCAATTTGTATTATGGTGCATGTGGTACAAAGCCATTTTTGGCATGTCAGTTACATCACTTGGTGCTCAGTCATTCGTGACGGTAAAATGGATTTCGAAGTGTAAAAAAGAAGAAGACATGGTTATGTAACAGATGGTTGTTACCATTTTCCTAAATAATAAGTCATACCTGAGGAATCAACAGAATGAGCTCGGTTACCTTTTTTTTTTGAAACACCCTGTATAAATCGAAAAGATAGGCCTTGGCCCACGGATGGCCCAAGGCGTTCATTCAGCACCACCTGATTAGCATATTGTAGTGTAGCCGCGTGACTGAGCTCGTTGTTTGAACGTGTGATTGCACAGCGCGCCACAACTGCATGTTTTGTTGGCGGCCGACCAACGATCATCGCCTTGACCAAGGCAACATCAAAACGGTGCATTTTAAGCTTTTGTAGGTTTTGTTTTTGTTTTTTTTAGTGCTATTTGAATACCTTCTAGATAATTACCTTGAAGTTCGCATTTATTATTTCTCACCACGGACAATTGGGAAGATGATCCAGTAGCCCACCCCAGTCAAATAGTTGCGAGATCCCCCCATCCCCCGAGATTTACGCCCCTTAAACTGTAACACTCTTTTGAAGGTTGGTTCGAGGTGATGTGGTGGCGGAAACCAGACGATTCCATAGACTGTACAGTGGACCAGATGGACGAGGTGGTAGCCAATACCTTCCAAGTGAACATCATCGCACTACCAACGGGAAGGAATAAGCCATCGAAAATGGGAGTGGTAAGTCCCCGGATGTCAGTACTGGTACTCTATATGGTGTACCCATTCACGAGAATCCAATTAGAAAGACGGAAAATCTAATTCAATTTAATCATGTACATCAAAGCTATAGATGAACCGTAATGTTTAGGTGTTGATCATGCATACATGGTATGACTCAATTTAGGATTTACACTGGAAATATCTGGTTTTGGGGCACAATACTAAGCCAGTTTTCAATTTTGCATTCAAAAATAGTCTGGTGCACAGCAAGATTCGGAAAACCGTGGAAGATAAATGAACGCAAGGCTATGGGGATGTGCGGTAACCAAGTGGAGATGGAACTTTCGTTCGCACAAAAGTTTTGACACACAAAGACACCTAAAACACTACGCTGTCCAAAGTTGTTGTTTTTTTCCCGCAAAATGTTATACTTCAGCACACGGAACCTGCTGGTACCCCGCTATGCTTTTGCACGCAAACGATGAAATTGTTGTCCCGAAAGAAAAATAGTCAAATGTTGATGTGCACACGCGCAGTTTAGATTACCGAAATCTCAAATTGTAGCAATGATAGGTGGATTGTTGGCTGACTTCAATTGCCTTGATTTCACGTACGTCTGGTTGAATCTATGTTATGTACATGGTTGAAGCAATATCTTGTTTGTGTATAGTCTATGATCAAGACTGGATTTTAATATTTTATTCGCCTATTTTGCAACCAGTCCAGTGGCAAACGCAGTTAAGTTGCCGCGTCGGTGGAGGTCGTTTTATCCACAGGATGAACCAAATCCTGTCTTGGCAATATTGGCAGCTTCTAGCCAATTATTCCGAGCATACTACACGTGCATGCATCGAATTGAATACAGTGCGCTTGAGGTATACTTGGAATTCCTAGGTAGCGCTGCCAATATTACCAAGACTGGATTTGTTTCATCTTGTGGATAGAGACATCACTCGTCAGGGACCGTCTGTAAAAGGGGAATAACAACAAATCCAGTTATGGACTAAAACTAGTTTCAGTAAAGATTAGCTCGACAAAATAGCTCGAGGTACATTGACACACCACTGTCTAAGCCTCTGTACTGATGATGTCACACTTTGTTTACGTGTGTGCTTACCTATGAAGCTCAGTGGACCATGGGCCCCCACTTGCTCCATAGGAAAGCGCACATGTAAACATGGTGTGACGCCATCAGTACAGCGGATTAGTGAACCACTCGACATATGCAGCCATATGGTTGCGGGGGGCGAAGCGTGGCTGGTTGTCAGGCAAAGCTAGTCCGATTACGCACTAAGACGCTGTTACAGAGCAGTGACATTTGTGAACCCCCCAAAACATGACCTTTTGAACGTTGTGTTTCTCAGAAAATATGCTCAGTATGATTGAAATGTTAAATTTTAACAGAAGAAGACATTCTAAATGTTATGTCAGTAAAAAAAAATCGCCGTCATCGATGCCGAAACCACAATACTGGTTACTGGTAAAGCAAACCTTCAAGTCTGGAAGAAATCTATGTATTTATATCAACTTCTAGAAATTTACGAAAGTTGATATTTCACGAGTAGTTGAACACTTATATCATCTAAGTACATTCCGAATTTCAGCTTAATCTGTGGTTACTAACGCCTGTGTTACAACTAGAACTATCTCTATAGAAAATCTCGACGAGGATTTTTTCCGACCCAACTAACTTGCATGGCTTTCATAGTGTCGTAGGCGCTACGGTTGACCAATTTCGGCCCGACCGAGCACAATTACGACGGGTATATTAGCATATTCATTAGCGTCACCTGGCGTGACTTGACGTGGGTCTCGGTATCGACCAATGGAAGCCGGCAAAAGGGTTTATTATGGATAGGAACCTTATTAACATTTGTGAGGCTTGAAAAGATTGACAGACATTGCTAAGGCCAGTGTTACAACTTTCCAAAATGCACGTTGCCAGGCCTATTTTTCCAATTTCAATAAAAAGTAATAAACATATCACAACGACTTTTAACACATATTTGGGATCATTATAAGGGAAATGAACCCTGAAAGTTGCATGAAGATATGGCCTTCCAAACGGGAGAAATAAATTTTCAAAGATTTCGCCCGCCTGTGTTAACATGTCTGTGTACATGTAGTTTCCTTCCAAATACACTGTTACGTAACCTTTAGAAATCGCCCTTCGCAACCACATGGCTGTATGTATAGACACTGCACGAGGTAGTAGGCTGTGCGTAGGAAATCCTTACATTGAACAATTTCTTATTGAATGAAGACGTGCTTTTGTTTATGGTGTAAATTCGAGGACACACGTACAACTCCATCGGTGAATCGAGGACCGGAACCGAATCGAGGACGACCTCGAATAGAAAACGTGTACAAAACTAATGAGAGCAAAGTACAAACAAAGAAAAAGGGAAGGGGAACAAAGGAAAATCATCGATTTACACCATAAACAAACGTTGGTGCGTTGTTGTTGAAATGAAACTATCATGAATTCCGTCAATCGAGTTCTAACAAGACACAGCTGCATAGCCAAAAACTATCTGTTTTATAAATGATGTTTAGTGTATCTACGATTGATAGCATTCCTCGCAGCGTGGTGTTTGGCTATACAAGGACATTCTTTGATTTCAATCTTGAACATATTTCCCCAACATGCAGACGACAGAGGCATTTACACAGAAGTTCCATGACTTCGTCGGGGATGGGGCGGCTTCGCTGACAGGTTACAAGGAATGCGCCTTGGGTTACGACTCCGTTTGGGCCATCGCCTTTGCCCTCGAAGAAGCCGAAAAACAACTTCAAGCTTTGGGTAATGTCTTAATGAACAGAACCAAAATGTTAAAAGACTATCAACACAGCCTTGAAATAAATTACCTTGTATTTCGGAAAGTTAAGAAAATTTCTAATTTTTCGCCAATCTTGATATTATGTTTTTACTAAGTGCCAACGCATGATGGCAGTGTAAGCCAATTACTTAATAACGTTTACTTGACTTTGAGCATGCGCCTGGTTGCTTGACAGCGCCTCGTAGGCCTATTTCTAATGACTGCTTGTTAAGGGTAGGCCCATCGCTAGATGTTCCCCTCAAAATAGTACGTCACTTGTCCTGAAACTTGTTTGTCGAAACATGAACATAAAACATTTAATACTTGACCAATTTTGTATAACTCGCACTCCATTTCTTATTTGAACTTGCGTTTTTTTTGTTTCCCGGCCATCCATAATGAATCATTGGTATCATTTTGATTAAACAAAAATTGCACATGACATATCTGATTTGTCTTGATCAGATCATCCAAGGTCACTTTCTGATTTCACCTACACGGATAATGTGACAGTGGACATCCTTTTCAGAATCCTCAGTGACATGCAGTTTGAAGGTGTCTCGGTATGTATACGAAGGACAATTTTGGAAAGTTGTCTTGTTTTCGTTTCTGTTTTGGGATTGAAGCAATAGGAAACAGAATCCAGTCCTCATGAATTCAAAGCTGAAAATGAAGTATGCCTCCTTTATCTTTATCAACTGTCCAGAAGTTACAGCAAACCTAAGAAAATTGAGCAGAAGAAAATAAAATGTCTCAGGATGCATTCTCAGGATGCATTATAGTTTGTCACGTGACTATAAGTTTTTGTCTTAAGTGGATACTTGATAAGTTCGGGCAAAGAAAACAAATTTCTATTTTGTTTGGGTACCTTATTGATATGAACTCCAATGAAAGTTAGAAATAGTCGAATGGCTTCAGCATTCCGGAGCTATTAAAGATGTTTCATGGGGGTCATGCACATTTTGTCCCCCGGTCCAGATAGGATTTATTAATAACAAAATGAAAGATTTTCATTAAAATGCTTTGCTAAGTTAACACTTGGGGGGGGGGGGGATCCTCACCAATTTGACCTTGTTTATCTAGACTCACACAGTGTTGTGTTGTTTTGTGATTTAGGGTCCGGTCCAGTTCGATGACAAAGGCGACCGCATTTGCTTGCTTGATCTGCATCAAATCAGAGGTATGTCTGAGAGAACGAGAGTAACTAACAACCACCTTAACATGCGCGAAAACAATCATACTTTGCATATCAACACTTCCGAAATGGTTGTGTTTAATACTAAGCATGCTGTGCGGGGACGTAAATCCCAGGGGGATGGGGGTCTATACCCCCCCCCCCCCTTTTTGACAAGGGGGGATCGGCTGTTGAATCGTCCCCCACTTTTTTTGTGATGAGAAATAAAGAGGATTTTGAGGTATTTTCCGAACGTCCCAACAACTAAAATTTACTCAATAGCTTTTAGAAGTGAATAAAGAAAGTACAAAAGCTTTACAAATGTAAGCACGAGTATTCATATTGATATACATCTTTATCCTGAAGAGCGCGCCCCCTGGTATAATGTGGTGTCAAGCGCCCCCCCCCCCCCTTTTCGAATTTCCACGGCCGGGCAATTTTAGGATTTTTGGTCATTCCCCATCCCCCCACTCGCCAGCACAGATTTACGCCACTGATGCTGTGTGTACATTCAACCATTCAGCAGAGTTGCTTGTTTTATATTTTTGTTTTGTTTTATAAAACCAATGATTCTAAAACCTCTTTCGTCCAAAAATTGGATTTCAAGAATCGTCGCCACAATTCTATTCAAACATCACCAGCGATAACACCTCAGTTTCAAAGTAAAACATATTAAACAAAGTCCTTTCTAAGGCCCGTATTTAAAACATGAGTAGATTTTATAAATTATATTGTTTGCCTAACCAGGGTTGTTTATAATAAATATATTGCTTACTACAGTTTTTGGCACTTGTTGAAACCAGTAGTCTGTGTCATTTCCTTTGTAATTCCAAACACTAAGATTACGCTCTAAACATAATGTAGGGTCATTGCGTTTAAATGGTGATATTCTTTGAACGGATCTAAAAGTAGCTTATAAAATTGGTTTTCCAAGTCATTATTATGTTTTGTGCTACATACCTTTTGTAACATATGAAATATATTTTTGGGGGTTTGAGTTCCGCTTGTTTCACTCGCCTGTAGCCTTGGGATACTGACATCGCATCGTAAGTGCCACGTCAGAGTTTCTCTGTTTCGTTATTTAACTTACAGACCATCAATCTGTTCTTGTTGGCATCGTGGACACAACCACTGGTACAGGCAACGACCTACAGCTGGATGGGTACCAGCCAATACACTGGCCAGGTGAAGAAAAACACAAATTCTTTTACTTTGAAACCTGTACGTTAACACCACCATACTCTCATTCTGAATTATGCTTGATGATATCCTGAACTATTTTGTCACCCTACCGGTCTTTATAATTTAATAACTTAAAAACAAGAACTTCTAAAGTAGTCCGGGGGTTGACCACGGAAGCGTGAAATAGGGTTCGCACAAAATGTTTTTGCATTTCCTTGTCATTTGGACCTTGTAGATCAAGGCAACCTTGACACCCTTGAGCATTAAAAAAAAAATATGCAAATTAGCTTTCGCCATAAGGAAAAATACAAGTTTTGTATACATTTCTACAGGATTTCATCCAAACTCATCAATCGAGGTGCCCAGACCATGTTTTAGGGTAAACAAATTAATTAAAACCATTTTTTCGGTGACTAATTTATGTATTTTATGCACAATATGCAAATTAAGATCCGCCATTATCAAACACTGAATTTCAATCCGTATCTCCGCAGGACTTTGTCCAGTGGTATCAAACAAGGTGTCTAAACCCATGGGGTCAATGAATGGTTTTAAGCCGTTTCTACAATGATTATGTACATATTTAATGCACATGTATCCAAAATAGGTATAACATCTCATGTATTTTCTCGGCAAGAATGTGTCCAACCGTACCCAATGAGGCTTCTAAACTCATGATTTAGTGTCAACGAACTAGTCGAAGCCATTCATACCATGATAATGTAAATAATTTATGCATAATATACAAATTAGCATCCTCCATTAGCAAAAATACAGGGGCGTAGCACGGTCAATTTTATTGGGGAGGGGTAAAATATTATGAAAAGGGCTCTTGTACATCCGTTGTGAAATGTAGACAGGTTTTTTCTCCAGACACTTGGCCTCCGTAAGATCAAAAAGCAGGGGGTGGGGGGGGGGGGTGGTACCATCTGCTGATGGGGGCGCTGTTCAAAACCGACAATTATGCGCACAAAGGGCCAATATATGGTGCTTTTCAGGGCAAAACCTATATTTTTCCTTATGGCGGAAGCTAATTTGCATATTTTATTGTTTAGAAAAAATGCTCAATCGTGCCAAGGTGGCACCAGTCGGAATATTGATCTACAAGGTCCAAATGACAAGAAAATGCAAAAAAAAATTGTGCGGACCCTATTTCACGCTGACGTGGTCAACCCCCGGACTATGGTGTACTAGAGTTACAACGAGTCTAGGTAATGAATACCTCATTCTAATTATTTGTCCTCTTTTTATTTCCTTACCAAGATGGTGCGCCCCCTAGAGACTTCATTCTGGTGAGGGAAGACCGACAGACTATTAAATATCCTATTTTTGTAACGGGCGTTGTGTTTGCAATGTTAGGCATCGTGCAAGCGTGTTGCTTCTTGGCTTTCAACATCCGTTTTAGAACAAAACGGTGAGTTCTTTGGGGATTTTTTTTGGGATTGTACTATATAAGCTCGGCTCGGTTCGGTTCGGTTCGGCTCGACTCGTCTCGGCTCGGTTGGGCTAGATTATTATTATGAAAAGGTTGTAAAATTAACAGAGAAAATATCCTACTAGGTTAACGCACGTAAGTAGATTGTTTAATGACCAAATGTGCTAGAAATTATGAGTGTTTCCACGGACGTTGCGAAGTAATGTGTGGAAGTGGGTGTAAATTATGACTATAAGTTCTTTTTTGGGGGGAAAATCGCCTTCCTGTTGATAAAACCCTGTTTGTAGGCAACGAAGGGCGCCACCTAATGTTCAGTAGTGTCCTTGATCGCCTGCTCATGAACAGCGCCCTCAATACACTCGTCTGTGCATTTATGTGAACAATGCATGGAACCGATCAACAATCCTCTTGTTGACCGTCTTAGGATGACGTTGAGATAACCGGGAATACACTTGCTAATTTTCAGCTCAAATCCTGCATATACTACGATGGTGATAGCCAAGTCGGTTACGTTTCGATAGTCCGAAGTCCCATTGGTCCGAAGTCCCATTGGTCCGAAGTCCCTTTGGTCCGAAGTCCCATTGGTCCGAAGTCCCTTTGGTCCGAAGTCCCATTGGTCCGAAGTCCCATTGGTCCGAAGTCCCATTGGTCCGAAGTCCCATTGGTCCGAAGTCCCATTGGTCCGAAGTCCCATTGGTCCGAAGTCCCATTGGTCCGAAGTCCCATTGGTCCGAAACATAATACATGTACATGTACTGTGTATTTCCACTTGTTCAGGGAACCCTAATCCTAATCCTATGGGGCGTCGGACCAATTGGACTTCGGACCAATGGGACTTCGGACCAATGGGCCGTCGGACCAATGGGCCGTCGGACCAATGGGCCGTCGGACCAATGGGCCGTCGGACCAATGGGCCGTCGGACCAATGGGCCGTCGGACCAATGGGCCGTCGGACCAATGGGCCGTCGGACCAATGGGCCGTCGGACCAATGGGCCGTCGGACCAATGGGACGTCGGACCAATGGTACTTCGGACTATAGAGAGGTTCCCAGCTAAGTCACCTGTAAAGTACGGTATTTTATTGTAAAATGCCTCTCTTAAACTCGTTTTGCGATACAACGAGAAATGATGGCCAAAACATTTGTGGTGTCTGCTCCATTTACAGTGTAATCAAAATGTCGAGTCCCAATATCAACAACTTGATGCTGATTGGTGGAATGCTAGCCTACGTCTCCATCATCTTCCTGGGTGTGGATGTCAACATCGCATCCACTGACACCTTTGTGTTCATGTGCAACGTAAGTTATTGACACAAGTTATTGCCCCGAACAAAGTTCTCATGAACGTTCTCTGTTTATAGGTATAAGGGCCACTATTTGCAAAAGATGTTTTTTTTTGCCAAGTTAATGAACAACAATGTCAATAAATCTGAAGCAGGTTATTAAAATGCTGAACTAACCTGTTTAAAATATTGATGTTTGAGAAACCTGTGAGAGTGTATCTTTATTTTTCTCGGCGCAGAGCAAAGGTTTCCGTTGAAAGGGCAATTGTTTGATCCTTACCATCGCGAGAAAATTATGGTAAATCCTGTTTTATCGAAAATGAAAGCAAATTAGTCCCAGCGTTTCACAGAATGTTTGATCCTATCATTTACTTACAATCATAGTTGTTCAAGTAGGTATTAATGCTTTAACCTGCGTTACAGGTTCATTAACCCTAAAGCGGCCGGGGGCGGAACCCGTGAAAACTGAATTTCCTCATATACGTCGTGTACACAGAGCAGAATTACCATTCGTACATATGAATAATTAATTAGCCATAATTCCAAAACCCTTTGAAATATAGTCATGACATTTCCTTGGAATGTTTATGATAAGTTGTTCTATGCATGTACCGAGTTCCATATTCTGAGAATCCGCACNCCCTCCCCCGCTGAGGGCTGATCAAAATAGCCCGGCCTTCCTAGGGTTAAGTATCAAAGTGAAGAATTACACAAAGGACAACATGTAGGTTCGCTAAAGCCAAAAATACCTTTGTGCCCTAACCTAGGGCAGACAATGGGACAGACAGGACAAAGGACTACAACAGTATATGAGTGTGCATGCAGTAGCTGAGACATAATCCGAAATAAATCAAACATTTAAAGTTAAGACCATGCATCAAGAAATTTTAATTTAAATATATACATGTATAATTTTTTTAAAACAAAATAGCCTGCGATGGTGATTTTTTCATAAATTGACTACGACTTTTCCCAGTGATTTACACCACGCTGAATAAGATTGTAATAATGACGTTCGCCTGTAACAGATATAGACATTGCTTCTGGAAGCACTTCACATAGGCCTATTATGTGAATGTATGTTTAATGTTAACATCAAACATGAGCTAAACCAACAAGGTAATGCATTATTATATTATACATTTTTTTATGTATTTTCCTAAATTTAAGTAGCAGGCCTAAAGGTCTTTAAATCGTAACAGTTTTAGATGTGCAAATTAGCAGAATGAACACGGTGACCAGTATTAGAAGTGAAGCGAACAGCTCGCTTCTGTAACAACAAAAGTCTATCAAAACTAGGATCATTATATTTTGGCTGTTTCATTTTTGGAACGTTTGCAAAACGGCGCTCATTACCTTTTTGATCATTTATATCGTCATGTAAAGGAAAAGGTTGCACTAAGGAAATCATTGCATCAGATACAAACATGGAAATAAATAGCCAACCTTACTGAATGGGATTAAGTTTAATTATGTACATAACGATAACCTGATTGTTATGCAAATTGTTGAATTGTTATGCAAAATGTTGAGTTGTTATGCAAAATGCTGAATTGTTATGCGAAATGCTCTATTATGCAAAATGCTGAATTGTTATGTAAGATGTTGAATTGTTATGCAAAATGCTCTTTTGTTATGCAAAATGCTGAATTGTTATGCAAAATGTTGAACTATTATGCAAATATAGGTCAAGACATGGCTTCTGACAATTGGATTCTCAATGGCCTTTGGTGCCATGTTTAGCAAGACATGGCGGGTACATAAGATTTTCACCAACAAGACGGCCATGAAACTGGTAGGGAGATTTCTAGAATTTATTTTGAGATCCGAATTAGAAGTTATGGAAAAAGCTACATTCTGAGCAAATGTCCCTGTTATATGCGTACACACTACGTGTGGCTTAGCTTGTTGAGCTGTATATTACTAATAATGGCGGAATAATAATATGATACATTGATATTTACACTGTTTATACAAAGTACATTTCACTAGAGCGACGAACTGAACTGGTATTAGATTGAGCCATAATGCGCAAATTGAAACATTCAATATTTTTTTTTCCATTCCCGTTCTCCGGGCTCAAACGACTTGGTTTTTAAAGGCTTCAATGTTTTGATACCGTACAGGATTTACAGGACAGCAGACTGTGCAGCTTCATAGCAGCTCTGGTGGTTGTTGATGTCATCATTCTCTCTGTATGGACTGCTACGGATCCAGTGAAAGCAACCAAAATGCAAGGAACAAAAGTGGTACGGTAGCCATCTTCTGGAATTCAGATTCCTCATCTATTCCAGTATAGCAATACAAGTCCGGCAGGAGAAATGGGTTCCCATGCACCCCCCCCCCAATCCCCCCTAAATTTTAAGACGATCTTAGCATCCCTAGAAAATCCAATGAAATAATTTTGATGTTGCCCGCGAAAAAGTCCCATGATGCCCTAATTTGAATATTTCCAAAATGGCTGCCGTGCGCATAATTAAAATGCTAAGTGTCATATTTCCGGAGCTAATGAGCCGATTTTGATAATCTTGGTGTTAAAATTATATATTTTTAGGGTTCGGAATCAATTTTTCAGGTATGTAAAATGATTGGAGGTCACGGTTCTGCGATTCAGCGAAGTTCAAGGTCATTTTTGGCAAAACATGCGTCATTTTTATTTTCCCGCTTGCATTATTTTTTTTACCAAGCTCCCACAGATGTTGCGAAAGAGGCCTACTTATTGCTTTAACACAACTTATTGCATTTCCCACGTTATCCCAGCTAGCAAATCAATTTAGAAAAATATTTAACCCCACCCTCTACGTTTCGGATATGGACCTAATATTATGAAAATCTTAAATTACAGCCAGAGAATAAGAAACTTACAGTTATATTTATATTTTCAGGGTCATGAAATCCATTGATGGTGGTTTAGAGGTAATCAGAGGTCATTGTCTTGCCCCAAGGGCAAGGGCAAGGGTATTTTATTAAAACTTTATTGTTGTCATTTGCTGACATGCAATATTTTTGCCCAATTCCCATTGATATGGTTATAGAAGCTTTTTGTTCAGAACACATTTTTTGTATTAACCCAAAGACAATGTTATGTCGAATTTATATGGTTAGTCATCATCATCTTTCATATCATAGGATGTGTAAATTTGAGGTCTTTGTCATTGTGCTAAGATCATCGACAAGGTCACAGGGTGTGTGAAACAAGCACACTTTAGTATATTGTCCTCGTTGCAAGTGATGAACATTTCTTACTTGAGTAACTCCTGAACTGGTCATTACAGAAAGACAACTGAGCTATTTATTACAAGTGAGTTGTGGCGAAGTCCAAGAGACATCCTCAGCATCCATGAAAACATCATCTTCATCAATCTCCATATCCTCCTAAGGATAGCCAACAAAAAATGTATAAAGTGAATCTTGAATACCTTGTCATTTCAAAAATAAAAAACTATATCGATTTTGACATGATTTTAAAAAAAGTATATTCGACTTTAGGCGTCGATTACTCAAAACAAGGTTTGGGGGACATTCCTCAGTAGGTCACATATAGGTATGCACCCAGCAATAATTAGCTGATTAGAAATCAAGTGAGATATTACATTTTTATGTTCCAGTCTTATATATTCATGTCCCACCCCTGTTCCTCCGGCGCTGCAATCTCACGACGGTATTGGGTCAAATTTAGGAACGCAGAGGGCCGGAATATGTCGTCCATGAAGTTGCCTTTCTGTATTCTCAGAGTGCATTCATTAATGGCAGT
This sequence comes from Patiria pectinifera, assembly GCA_029964075.1. Taxonomy (NCBI): domain Eukaryota; kingdom Metazoa; phylum Echinodermata; class Asteroidea; order Valvatida; family Asterinidae; genus Patiria; species Patiria pectinifera. The sequence goes on from CM057132.1 coordinate 4,928,174, forward strand.
CATATATTTCTTAGGTTGACCCCGATGATGATGACATCGTTTACATTCCGATCTGTATGATCTGCGAGTCTAGGAACCAGACCTACTGGATTGGTGCCTTCTACGTCATCGATGGTCTCCTGCTGATATTTGGAGCTTTTCTGGCCTGGGAGACCAGGAAAGTCTCCATCCCGGCACTAAATGACTCCAAGTATATTGGTAAGAATTTTAAAATATTATTTTCAAAATGTGCAATACCTTGTTTTATCGTCATTAAGATGTGCGAGTTAGCCTCTATCTCAATTGCAAATGCCATTGAACAGAAGCGTATTTACGCATGTCTTCCGAACTTTCCTAGCTGGTTAATTGATTTTGGTCCCACAGAGGAAGTATAACAAAGCACTCTTTTCAATGTCAATCGTTTTCGATATCAAGTGATGATCATAATTTAGTTTGATATTTCAAAGTCAGAATATCGGGATGCTTTCACTCCAAAGGCATATGTGTCTACAACATCTCGATCCTGTCCTTCATAGGCGCCCCGGTGTCGTTCATTCTGGAGGAGCAAAACGCCCTCTACGTACTGCAAGCTGCCCTAATCTGGCTGGCCGCTACGCTGACACTCTGTGTAGTGTTTATTCCTAAGGTATTTTTAAACCAATTCTTTCCAAAAATAACACTCTGTTTACGATCAATCGTGAATGCAATTTCATGCATTTCTTTCTTCAGTTTAAAGAAATGCATTGTTCGCCCAAAGAAACATCAATAATTATTTCATAAAAATACTTATAAACTTAATTTCTGGGTGTGCTAGTTTCGTATTAGCATACGCCCAGAAACTCAGTCTAAAAAAGGCAGTGATATTTTAGTGCTTAAATCGGTTTCAATCACGTTCCCCCCGTTTGGCTTCTTAGCCTTTGGGCGCGGCATTACTCAATTTCAAAGAGACAGTAATCGTTCGTTGTGGTTTTTTCTTTTGGCCTGCAGAACATTCTCTCGTTAGAACGAACCTCAAACTACCTGTTTCTCTCGATTTTTTACCTTTTTAGATACGAATGAGAAATGACGTCAACCCAACTCAAAGCGATATGGTGTCTCGTGTAGCACAGAGTGAAGGAAGCACAAACGTTGTGGATACGCAGAACGAGGTGGATATGCACAGGGAGCTTCAACGGCTGCGTCAGGAAAATATCCGATTGAAGAATAAGGTAGGCTGGGCTGGACTACGTTGAGCTGGGTAGGGCTCGGCTTGGCTAGGCTTGGCTTTACTCGCCTGGGCTGGGTTGGGCTGGACGGGTAGGGCTGGTTATTGCTGGAGTGAGCTGGCTTGGGCTTATAGGCTAGTCTTAACTAACTTGGGGTGGGCTCCGCTGGCATGTGCTAGGTTGGGCAAGGCAAGGCTGAAGCGGACTGCGACTTTTTTTCCCCAAACAACATAACCGAATAAGGTGTGCGCTATAAGGTTATTGGACTCTACTTCCCTGAAAACATGAGGGAAAAATAAACAGCATTTTTTTTTATTGGGACCTAATGCAATTCGGACTTTATTTCCTTTAAAAAATCTTCCAAAGCCGTAAATTAGAAAAGAAAATATATGGAAAATCAAACTCGCACTCACGATCTCAAAAGCATGTTATTATCTAGCTGAGCCATCGAAGAGCTCGACAGTAAACTGTAATTCATGGCATTTTGTACCTGCGTGCGTATTGTAGATGGTGCTCAACAACCATGCATACGATGTTGTTTGGGGGGAAAAACAATTCGCAGGCGGGCTGGCTTGGGCCAGATTAGGCTAGGCTGGGTCTGGCAGGGCTGGGGCTTTTCTGCGCTATGATTTTACTTCATAGCCACTTTGGCCTTGCAGGGTCGGAATTGCTGTGGAGGAGTGGGTTGGGATGAGCTGGGCTGATAACGGGCTAGTTGGGCTGTGTTAGGCGGAGATGTCAAGGTAAACTGGGATTGGAAGAACTTGGCTGAGCTGGGCTGGGCGAGATTTTGCCGGGCTGTGCTGAGCTTTGCAGGGAAGGCTTCGGTGATCTGAACTTTCATTGCCTGGCCTGTGCCGTGGTGGGTTATTTTGGGTTAGCAATTGGGCTGACCCGTGGCTGGGAAGGGCTTAAAATGATTAAGGAGAACCTGGCTGGACTAGGCGTGGCTGGTGTTCAGGGCACATTGTGATCATGTGAGCGTTTATACTTCCTGGCATTGTCTTCTCATTTTAGATTCTTCTCGGCCAGAGCAGCACTACCTTGGACTAGTATCCAGAACCCACCATGGATCCGAAGTGATTCAATCAAGTTTGCAATTATGTGGTTGAACATGTGATTCACACATTGAATAGGCCCTACAGCGTTAAACATTGCATCTGACGTTGCGACTAACATGATTTAGACATTATTGTTGTATCTCTGCACGTAGTTAAAATTCCATGCCGTAAAAAGTTGTTTCCAAAGTGCAAATGATCGCCTTTGCCCTTAATATGTACAATTTACGTGTTCATCTAAGCATGATGTTTTATCGGTTTACTTGGATCGTCTGTAGATTAATCTATGGGTACCATTACTAAAGTGGCATTATTCTCACGCGCATGTCGCTTTTGTTTAAATTATTATTAACCCTATCAATTTAGCGGCACTGAATCATCTTACACGCGTACCACGCGTACCAAGCGTGGCTCCACTTCAATCCGGTTCGTAAGTGACTTCGTCATACACGCGCACGCACCACTGATTACGAGCGCCCATTGGATAAACACTCAAGTTGCGTTAACTTCCGGTTCAATTGGTGCCATGCTACACCATGTACAGTAAGTTGAGATGACGTCACACTTACGAACCGGATTATGGCTTTTTATGTTGGTGGTCCAATAAAACTCTACACGTGACACAATCATGGTAGCTTTCTTTACCAAGGGGGAAATTCAGACTTACATATTGTCATACTCAATGGTCGATTTTTATGAACCAAAGTGAACTGACAGTTGTTTTGTCTTTGTTAAATAGTACATGTACAAGTTTAAAGGTATAATCTATCATTTGTAATTTGGGCATTTTGTTCGTTTGAAGCAACAAAATTGCTCAAAATCTAAAGAAGGGTGCTGAACAACTAACCTGATGAAGTTTCAGCTCAGCTTCAGCTGTATAATTCGAGAAAAACAACATTCTGTGATCTCGATTTCAAATCAAACGTTGCTGAATCATGTTTTGGATTGGGCCTGAATTCAGCGTCCGAGACGCGTTCTTACTGAGCGTCTTAAGACGCACCGTAGGAAAGTCCTTCTTTCATGACAGCTTGGCAGAAAGAATAATTTCACAGAAAGTTTAGTCCCATTACTGTCTTTTAACCAAGTGTTTTCCAACAATAAATCCGTCAGTTACTTTTTGGATGGCTTCAAATGATTGACTGTAGCCTTAAAGGGAATATACATCATTTGCTTTTGCTGTAATTTTCAGAAATGGATGGAATTGGGGGGTTGGAAATATATAGCAAATATAGTTACACTGACTTTCTTGAGGTTCTGGGTTCGAAAATGCTATAAAAACCAAGAAAAACAATCATTTTCCTGTAGTCTAGTTCCCTGACTCCATATAAGAAGAAACAGAGCAGTTTACATATATTGGGGAATTGTAAGGTCCGGGAACCAGTCTAGCTGGCTTGTACCCATTCATAGGTGTGTAATCGATTGTAATACCGTATATCGATTATCATGTTCATCGTAAGGTGTTCTGCTTTTAGACCACAAGACGTTCTGGCAAAATGAGACAGACCTAGGCAAAGGTAGAAATGCGGGTTTGCGGATATTGGAAAAGGGAATAATTTTTCGTTATACTTTTTGTTGCACTTCAAATGGACATTCCGTTGACAAGCTCTTGCTGTTCGCATTTATCGGCATGTTAAAAATTAAAGTACTGAGAAAAAGGCCTTTAGCGTTCGAGTTTTGAAGTTGTGAAACTGAAAGATGCCAATTTGTTTCTCCTTAAATACACTTTTTTTGCGACTTTATTAGATTTCTTTAAAATATATGTAGGATATATATCAAAGCTAACAAATATCAATAAATTTGAAAATCAGAAAAGGTTCATCACTATTTAGTTTTGTGCACCTTTTCTCCACAATGGCATAGTGCAAAGTTCTGTCTCATTTTGCCTGAACACAGCAATGTTCGTGTTACTGTGCGCCCCTCCTTTATCATTCCATATTTACTGATTCTAAATACAGTATATCGATTATCATGTTTATCGTAAATTTACTACTTTTGCACCATAAAGCGTGAGTAAAAAACAAAACGAAACCCAAAAGGCGGACCAATTTTGGAATGTCTTGACGTTTTGCCTGCAGCACTTCTAAAATCTAGGACATGAGAGCCCATTTAATGAGCTTTGCTTTAGTATAATAATCATTCAAATCAAGCAAGTATTTTTCAAGTTAGGGATTTTGAACATGAACACTGTTTTAAACTTCTGTCCACGAATCACAAGAAGGTGTGTGTTCTTTGAGCAAAAGGAAAACAATTCATATTCACCCTATATGAACATTGTTTTTGTTTTGCTTAAAGAACACTTATTTATTTTGTGATCCGTGGACAGAACCTTAAAACGGTGTTTGTGTCCAAATTCTGTTACTTCAAATGATTTTAGTGTTTCTTGTGCTAAAAGAATTGCTTAATGACCCGGCTTTCATATCGTAGCCTAGATTTTGAGAGTGCTACAGGCAAAACTTGGTCCTGCCATTTGGGTTTCGTTTTCCCCCTTACCCTATTTAGTGATTTTCGTATATTGTGCGTTTACTACTCCTTTATGCTAGCACCTTTGTTTATATATCCTACATTTACACTTTTTAAATATACCTTACCGATACTGACATTTCAAGTTGCTATTTTTTTCCGGTCAGTAGTTTCGTAAACGTGTGATTCGAGCATCTGTTTGCCATTTTCTTTTCTTTTTATCAATATGGTGTTTTGTAAGGCGGCAGAACGCTAAGCCCCAATCTATAACAAATTGGCTCAATTCCATCTTATAAAAATTGGCTCAAGTTGTCTATTGACCTTCGTTCAAATGGGCCATGTTTTAGTGACTTTAAACTTGAAAAAAAAAAGGACTCTCCATGGCAAACTCTTGGTGGTGCTCTACATTGTGTATAGCCCGAATTAAATGACAGCTCCAGTTTCAAAAATTGATCACTGAGAAATCACAACTCTTTTTCAGGTACATAATACATAAATTGAGTTCTCTCACCCATTAGGTGCTAAATGAAACTACAAGTCAGAGTAGGAGTGACATGTAACACAATTCTGTGTTGTACTCTCCATAGAAACAATGCACAATGCAAGTATGTGTGAAAAACCACGATCCCAAAATATAAGTGAAGTTTTTAAAAAGAGTCACGTAATGTACAAGCAATGCATTTTTGGATTATTTGTTTGATGTCGTGTTTTGACGGCCAGCTGCTGGTTTCCAGAAATGGAGACATCAATGCTGGACGTTTGTATGTTGGAACTTCAAGGTGAAGTTGGAGCTGCCGATGTTAAAGCCATCTCAGCATCGGTGGACTTGGCAAGGCGTGTGATAGGAAAACGCATGTGTGACTGAAGTACGATACGATGGCAGAACGAACCTTCTCATCACGACAAACTCTGAAGACAACCACGCCCTTCAAACAAAACAATAAGAGAGTATTTGATTTTTGTCTCTAATAATGGTCTGGATGACATGTCACTAGTTAGTTCAATGCCAAATTGAAGCTAGGAATAAACACAAGAAAGATTTTCCTCGTTCATCTGCAATAAGTTTGCCAGACAGAAGATGAGCTGGAAGGCAAATTCCGCCTCGTTGATGGCCAGGAACCCAAAACTCCAGGTCAAGCCCATGAGGGTGGAGATTCCCACAGCATTCTGGAGGCGTTTGGAGATCTGCTGGGAGCGGGATGCCTCTTTGACCTTCAGGAGACTGCGCATGACAAAGATGAAGGTGATGATGTTGTGGAGGAGGATGAGACCAATGGGAGCAAGGAGGCCGAGGTACAATACAAAGCCGGGATCAAGGAAGCATATATGTACAGCACGAAGTGTTTTAGTTACTTATCGTCGGTGCCGTATATTTGTCAGTTGCTGCGGCCAAGGTGATTGTCAGAACCATCAGCGGATATCCTGGGAACGGTTGAATGGTAAAAATTGTTGATAACTGATGAACTAGTATTAATCAGCTGCAGCTAGATGTCTTTATATAGGTAATCATAAGTTACCCAGAATACCTCCTTCACAAGATTCTGTGTCAAGCTCATTAGCCCCTCCCATCCCAGCGCCCTGTTTGCAGGGCGGGGGCGAATTTTTTTTCTCCCAAATGACATCCGCATACATAGTTGTTTAGCGCCAACTACGATACGTTTACGATGCGTTTATGATACGCACGCAGGTATATCTTGGTTCTTGGTTCTTGGTTGGTTCTTCTCCTAAATACTCCACGTGGGAGTTTATACAGGAGGCCAGAAACACCGGGGCAAACCCCTTCTCTTATCGATAAGTGTTTACTGGGTTCTTTTACGTGCATTTATACAACACACGGGACCTACGGCTTAACGTCCCATCCGAAGGACGAAGCAATAATGGTTAAGTGCCTTGCTTAAGAGCACAAGTGTCCGCCGGCGGGCTCGAACCCACGTCACTGTTGCCTCTGAAACACCAGAACGTGAGTCCGGTGTTCTTAACCGCTAGGCCATCACACTCCATGATTATTTGATTTTGATTATTTGATTATATTATATGATTATTTGTTTCCTCACATTTTGTCGAGCAGTGTGACAGCTCAGCCGATATAGAGTAGGATTTTGCACGGCGATGTTGCGGGTTCGAATCTCGGTTTTGCACCCGAATTCTTCCTTTTCTAACCTGAGGCTTTGGAGGATTTTTTTTTTTTGAAGGGAAATGAAGTCCGAATTTCATAACGTTCAAATTCACTTTTTTTCTAATTTTATATTTTCTTCTCAAGTTTTTATAAAAGTTAAGTCCAAAACGCCATAGCGTACACCCATATGTGGATGTCGTTTGGGAGAGAAAAAAAATCGCGGGCGGAGGTACAAGCGAAACATGTACCACGTTCAATATATCGTGCTTCTTGTGTGTTACACTGCAAGTTTAAGTCTTGATGCTGGGTCAAAGTATTCTGCTTAACTTAATTAGGTTTTCTTCCTAAAGTTTTCACGGAGTGATATATAGTGATGTCACACAATCACATACATACTGGAATTTGTATCCGAATTTGAAAGTGCACTTTCAAAATGCTCACTATAAACTAAAATTTAGTTCCTGGGGTGAAACTTGGACTTAATATCCCTTACATAAAATACTTCAATTTGCGACGGATCAGTACACCTTGGAAATTTCTAGATTTCAGTAAAATCCATATATCTATTTCGTGATAACCTTGTGGAGACGTATTCAACTATATAAATTGTCATGTGTAGACGTAAACAATATTTTGTTCCTTACTTGATACATGTCTCCAGAGGGTACCGTGTAACAGACCACACCCACACGTTTGTTTATGGTGTTAATAGTTGAGGATTTTCTTTTATTCATCTTCCCTTTTCCTTTGTTTCCTTTGTTTGCAACAGCTCTCATTGGTTTTGAGCACGTGTTCTAATCGAGGTCGTCCTCGATTTGGTTCCTGTCTTCGATTCATTGATAATGTTGCATATATGTGTCCTCGATTTACACCATAAACAAACGCACACACACACACACAGAGTGAAATCTAAGAAGTGAGTGGTGCGGCAGAATACGCTAAAGAATTGTGAAAATTGTGATAAAAACTTGAAACTTTGCATGTTGGTTCTTCATGCCTTGAAGAAAATTTTCCAGATATGGAGGCATTTCATATTTGACCTTTGGTGACCTTTAGAGGTCAATGAAATTTGCATACTCTATTAGTAACTTTTGTTCTTCAAAAGTTCCCATTCCTATGACCCAAGTCTATGTCATAGGTCTTCATACAATGAAAATAAGTATCAGATGTAGGAACAATTCTTATCTGACCTCTGGTGACCTGTGAGAAGTCAATGACCTTTGTAAACCTGTTTATAGCTATTTGTAAGATTTATTCTTTAAACCCCACTTTTTCATACGGGTAATAGATACGGGTAATAAAAACGTTGTTTTAAATAGTTAAACTTCTTATATCTAGTGTATCTTATAAATAACTATAGAGTTAGTGCAGTTAATACAAAGGTCATTGACCTCTGGAAGGTCATCAAATGTCAATTGTGAATTTTTCTCGCACTTGGTCGTTACTTACATTGTACGAAGACTATATACATGTACTTAGACTACGGCCATAGAAAAGTGATGTTTTTAAGAACAAAAGGTGTAAATAGAGCGTGTAAAGGTTATTGACCCCTCAAAGGTCACCAAGGGTCAGATATGAAATGCCTCCATATATGAATTGTTTTGTCATGGTATGAAGCCATTGCCATTTAAGTTGCAGGCTTTTATCAACAAATGCACCATTCTGTTCCTATGCCGCACCACCAAATCAAGATCAAGGTGACATTGATAATACACTTCAATGAAGCACGTGTCCAGCCTAGCCTTAATTTTGCGATCTGATGTCAGAGTCAACGACAATTAGTAAAGATCAAGCATTGAATGATCACCGGTATGGACACTGGAAAAAAAAAAACAGTGTGCAACTTACCCGGTAAGATTGTGTCTGTTTCACAAGTCACCCCAGCGTCATAGATGTGATCGTGTCATACACTTTAAAAATGCCCATAAATTTACGGGCTCCGTAAAGTGAAACATTCCGTATTTTCGGCGTAATTATACGGATATTTCCGTTAATGCAAATATTAATTATGCTAATTAGCGTGATTACAATCAACCACATCGGCCAAAACACCTACACGTAATATAGTACATCTTAGTACATATTGATATTCCACTCACAACCGTGTACACATGTCCAAACTCGTGTTAATGTTCCGTTTATTTTACGGAATGAAAAACTTTTTCCGAAAATTTTGCTGCCGGAAAGCAAATAGCGTTCCGTTTTCCTGCAGCAAAATTTCCGGAAAAGTTTTTTTCATTCCGTAAACTAAACAGACCCTTAACATGAGTTTGGACATGTGTACACGGTTGTGGGTGGAATTACAATATGAACTTAGATGTACTATATTATGTGTAGGTGTTTGGGCCGATGTGGTTGATTGTAATCACGCTAATTAGCATAATTACTATTTGCATTAACGGAAATATCCGTATAATTACGCCGAAAATACGGAATATTTCACTTTACGGAGTCCGTAAATTTACGGTTTTTGTTAACAGTGTAGTTTAAACTGGAAAAACAGGGGCCTATGGAAATGGAGGGACTCACGTACGTGCCTGGGTGCCCTTACCAAGGGGAAGGCGCATTAAGTAGAACGTTTTCACAGTCAGTTGTTAATTGTGGTAAAGTAGAAAGACTCGAAACTGAACGATGACGGATAAACATCTGTGCATCCCAAAGGCAGCAAAAAATATGGATGCCCAGTGAAAATTGTGAAGTCGGTATATATGAAAGGCTTGCAACCATAGGAGGTAGAAGAAGGCAGTCCATTCAATTATTGGAATGCTGTTTCATCACCGATCAATTGCTGCGACTTATCTCCAAGGGCGATAGTCGTAGAAGACAGCGCTTACACGTCGTTGAAGGGCAAAACCTAATTATTGAATTTATATACCCAGCCACAAATTCCATTGAATGAGTAATTTTACTCTTTTTCGAAAAGCACCTTTAGCTTTGTTATGGTGTTTTCCTTTTGCGAGTAGTTCTAAACAATTCCTTATTGATATTGGAGCGCGTGTGGCGCGTATTACGCAAATTGGTGCAGAACGCGGCGGTGCCAGTGTACTGTGAAACTACGATTTTGTCGAAATTTGGATTCATTGGTAGTATTGCGCATGCTTAGAGTGAAGATTGTGAACGTTAAACTAACTAAAGGCTAAAGCGATCGGACTTCATAAGAGTCCAAATCGCAGCCTATGTTTTATCAACCGTTTAAAACCGGCCGCGTGACGGCTTTCGACCAATAGGAATGGGTAAATATCTCAGGTCTTTATGAATTCTTAATGATGCAGTGGGAACTGGAATGGGCAATAAAAACACAAAGAATGACAAAGTTACATTGAAAATTTGCAACTCTACTACACTGTTTGTAAAACTGAAATTTATGCACGTTCTTATACATATTCACACAAAGCATTTTTTTGATACAGGAGTTTTTACAGAGTTAATACAAATAATATTTAGTAGTCAAAATCTAAGGTAATTTTGTTATACATGAACTGGATTTCAAACAATCCGAATGCGAATGTTGCTCTTTGCGATGGGACATGAAGATAATTCATATTGTTTTCGTAAGTGTCACTACTTTTAGTTGTCAGGTAGTTCAGTATCTAGCACGAGCCCCCATCACCTTGCAGTCCAGTGCATTCTTGATCGGCATTTAAAGACATTTATCGGTTCTTAACATGGTTTCGAAGAAAAAAAAATTGCGGATAAATTACAAAGTCGTGCATTATGTAGTTCTTGATAACTTGTCGCCATTTTGATTCTCGAATTGACATCTTCAAATGTTGAATGTTCATTGACGATTATTTTAATAATAGGTATTTTGTTGCGATATTGTTTATCAACGAAATTAGACTAGCCGGGAGCACAGTCGATGCTCGGATAAAGCTTTTTTTTACAATTTGTTTTCAGTTGGAAAAGGGAAAATCATACAGCATTATATCCTTAAAAAGATAATTTGTAGAATTTAGCGGTTTTAAACAAGGCGATGCAATCTAGTTTAAATATATAAGCTGTTTCGTTGGCGCTAACATTTAACTCGATAAGTATCAAACTATTACAGAGGGAATGAAATATACCCACTTTGTACAGGATAACGGCATTAAACTGATTACAAAACTGAAGTTAAAAGTAGAAATTGTATATAAGCCATACTGTTTCAGTACTAATAATATTACTATTATGTAAATTTCTTTTTGTTTTAACTGTCTTTGTAACTGTAATTGTAACTGTGTACAGGTGATGTTTTTGTGTGTATATTTCGTGTGCATTTTTGATGTTATTAGACACGCGAAATCACTGAGCATTTTACTGTATATTTATATATATATATATGACAATAAATGAAATCAATCAGTCAATCAATTAATCAAATACAAAAGCTTAACGCTAGCTACCAAAAATACAAATTTAGATAATTAGTTTAACGCATACAGTTTTACCGGAAAATTATAACCATATAAAGATATCTGCGTAATATACGTGCTAATATTTTAACATACATATAATTGTTACAAATTCCAAAACAAAATACAACCGAAAACCAAATTCAAACAAGCAGTTTCAATTGTTCTTGTCACGAAATATTTAAAAAGGCAATAAGCTATGCTGTGAAAAGCAGGCTTAGATATGTCACGTAAAAAACGTTCTACATTTAGCATGCGATTCTACTTTATATAATACATGTAGATCTTTTAACTTTTTTTCGTTTAGTCCAAATTTCATGTGACACTGGAAAAGTTTTAAAGACCAGCCAGCCGTTATTTTATCAACCGTTTAAAACCGGCCACGTGACGGGCTCTCGACCAATAGGAATGAATTAATATCTCAGGTTTTTAAGAATACTAATTGATGCAGTCACTGGGAGGGACAATTACAAACAACAAAATGACAAAGTTACATTGAAAATGTGTAACTCTACTACACCGTTTGTAAATTTGAAATTTATGCATTTTCTTATACATATTCAAACAAAGCATTTTGTTGGGAAACAGGACTTTTAGCATAGTTGATACAAATAATATCTAACAGTAAAAATTTAAGGACATTTTGTTATAAATGTACTGGATTTCAAGCATCCGAATGCGGTGCTCTGTTGGGATGCTAAATGAAGATAATTCAGATTGTTTTCGTAAATGTCACTACTATGGGCTTTTAGTTGTCAGGTAGTTGAGTATCTAGGCCCCCATCACCATGCAGTCCAGTGCATTCTTGATCGGCATTTAAAGAAATTTATCGGCCCTTAACATGGTTTCGAAGAAAAGAAATTGCTGATAAATAACAAGGTCGTGCATAAAGTAGTTTTGAAAACTTGTTGCCATTTTGATTCTTAAATTGACATCTTGCAATTTCTAATATTCATTGACGATTATTTTAATAATAGGTATTTTGTTGCGATATTGTTTAGCAACGAAATCAGTTTGCCGGGAGCACAGTCGATGCTCGGATAAAGCTTTTTTTTATAATTTGTTTTCGGTAGGACAAGTGAAAATCATACATCATTATATCCTTAAAAAGTTAATTTGCAGAATTTAGCGGTTTAATACAAAGCGATGCAATCTATCATACATATATAAGCTCTTCCGATGGCGCTAAAATTTAATTCGATAAGTTTCCAACTTTTAAAAAGGGACTGAAATATATCCCATTTTGTACACGATAACAGCATTAAACTGATTAAAACTTTTATTAAAAGCAGAAATGTTTATTAGTACTTATGATATAATTATCATGTATATTTCTGTTTGTTTTTACTGTCTTTGTAATTGTAACTGTGTACAGGTGATGGTTTTGTGTGTATATTTCGTGTGCATTTTTGATATTTTTTGGCATCCCATGCGAAATCACTGAGCATTTCACTGTGTGTATATTTATATATATATATATGTGTGTGACAATAAGTGAAATCAATTAGGCAATCAATTAATCAAATACAAACAGCCTAATGCTAGCTATAAAAAATACAAATTTAGATAATAAATGTAACGCTTAAAGTTTTACCGGCAAACTATAGCCATATAAAGATATCTGCGTAATATACGTCCTAATATCTTAACAAATACAAATTTCAACACAAAATACAACCAAAAACCAAATTCAAACAAGCAGTTTCAATTTCTCTTAACATGAAATATTTAAAAATGCAATAAGCTATACTGTGATTTATTTATCCCATGTTGTACACGATATGGGTATTAAGCTGATAATAAAACTTAACAGCAGAAATGCAAAGGCCTAGCGTTTGCTATAAGCCTAATCCAAACTTGGATAATTATTGTAACACTTTTATCCAAGCAACGATCAGACCCCATACTATGTGTGCCCCTATTTACCAAGAATTAAATAAATCTGAGCTTCTCCGTGTGTCAAAATTGTAAATCTGTAGATATACTTTTTAAAGAGAGACACTAAAAAATAATCTTAATTTTTTTTCTCGTGACACATAGCAAAATTTAAATCACTTCCTTTCAAATTGTTTAATATATTTTTTGTTACCTATTGTAGCATGATCATTTTGTTACTTGCGAACAAAAATCTCATTGAAAGATTTGAAATCAGTATTTGAAATGAAAAAGAAAAGTTCATTTCAGTCGAGGAAATGGTGTTAAGTCCCGAAAAGTAGAGCATAAGTATAATTGGCGCAATGATATAACAGGAAGATTAATCTTTTTATGTACAAACAATCAAGGCTATTTCATAAAAACATTGGTTCGTTTTAAATGTGTTGCCAATGTTGGCTATTGAGAAACATAACTAAGTACCAAGCTCGATTCATTTTTTTATTGATTTGATTTCCAAAATACAGCAAACCATTTGTTTTTTCACTCATTTAAAGAAAGATCTCCTTCAGCATTGGTTAACATTGTCTTCAGCTGCGATGTTGTCTGCCTTTTTGTTAGTTGTCATCAAGCTCTGGGCGAATCATCAATTTCATGTATTGCTCCGCCTTCGGTAGCAGTCCCATGTACGTCTACAGGGAGAGAATTGTACAAGTTCACCATTGTATGTGTGAAATCAACGTTTTAATTGGCACCTTGCAAAAATTGGCTAAACACCGATACCGAACGAATTTATCATTGATATGCTAATGATTGTATGGTTCGATGGTCAGAGCGGGAATTTTGAATAGGGAGTGGTATGTGATGCTGTAGGAAAAACGGCCAAGCGATCCCGTTAGCTCGGTGGTCGAGTGGTAAGACATCTGCACTAAAGCAGGAGGTCGTGGGTTCGAGTCCCATCCGAGTGATTTTTTCCAACTTTCACTTGGGAGGTAACACACTGAGTATACAGTGTTTAAACGTCGGAGAAGGGCAAAAACCTCATTTGGTTTATATCACCCCGACGCAAAATTTCCATCTTATAAAAGATGACCTCTCTTCATCCATTTAGACACTATAAAAGGAGACCATGCCAACCAAAACGCCAATCGAATGGATTGGCATGGACGTACCGAGGGGGAGGGGGCAGTTGGCAAAACCAAATATAATACATCACCCCGGCGCAAAATTCCATCTTGTGAATACTTCTAGGTTGAGTGGTTGAGTTGACATTTGGGTTTATAAACAAGCTCGCACTGTACACAAATCCTGTAAAAACACAGTTTTCCCCCATACGTTTTACGATGTTTTACCGTTAGTGCTCTAACCGTCCCAAGAAAGTACTTGATACAGGAATGTCCCTAACATGTGGTACCCTGACGCATGCTGGGATTCACATGGCGTTTGTAGGCGTAAACCTTCACAACCCCTCACTGGGTTTTTAAATCTGGATTCTTTTGCCAAAGACGATCAACCTACCAGGATTGGAAGAAGTCTCGTTACATGTCACTCCAACATCACATATTTCTAAAGAGTGCCTTTTTTGTAATCAAGTGCCATTCTGTTTGTTCTTTTAACAAGTGCACTTTTTCAACCAGTGGCCTTTTACGAGTACCCTTTTTGGAATTTTTGCGAACTTTGGCAATGTTGTCACATGATCGCTCGGTTTGAACAGCGCCCCCTTTGGAAGATGGTACCAGCCCCCAGGAGGAAAACCCAGTGTACATTTCAGCACGGATGTGCCAGTACCCTTTTCACGAACTGGTTACCCCTCTTCCCCCACCTCCAAAAAACACCCAACCTTGCTCCGCCACTGTAATGGATTGGAACTGTGTACGTTATTATTTCCGGCATTCATTATGTATTGAAAAATTATCGCCCAGTACTGGTTGCCTTCTGATTCGGGTCATGTCATCACAAACTGGTCCGGCACCGCGCCAATGTGCAAGACCGAAGGCCAATTCTGGCAGTAAGAATTGGACCAGTTCGTGAGTTGTACCGGTATGGGGTCAGTTTTGATCCAGTTCCTGTGATGGAGATTAGCCCAAAAGGATATTCTTGCAACATTTAACATCTGCCACATAAAAAAAACCAGTTCAATCAGAAAAAAACCCACTGGCACAACCAAATAACATCAAATATGGAGCTTACTTCCTTCCCACCTCCCCCCCCTCCCAAAAAGCTCAGTCATATCGATTTATAACTATATTATACATGTTTGCTTCTCAGTTGTATTACTGTTGGAGAAAAATCTAATTCTGTTCTATTGTTGGCATTATTACTTTGCTACTTCGATAAATTGGAGCATAAACAATGAACTACATAAGATTCACTTTTTTATTAACTAAGTACAGTCTAAGTTTGCTTCACACAATCTTTGAATGTGACTGAAAATATAACACAAGTCGCATTTGTTTTTCACTCACACGGCACGAAGTGTGTGATTTTCAAGTATTCGATTTTTTATCTGCAAACGTCTTTTCTTTCCCAGTTGATGTAGCTGTCCGTTACTACAGCTATTCCTTGGGTATGAGTACCAGGTTGGTAGGTCTGTGTACATGCACATTTGGATGAGGCGATTTCATTGAATTTGTGTTCTAGTATGTTCTGGATGATCTGGACTACCCAATATGGCCCTCACCTAAATCGTGACATTTTGACCTTGTTGATTTATTATTTCTTTAAACTTGCTTTACCGTTTGAACTTATACATGTGTGAATTGCATTAACTTATTGAACATATCAACTTTACCCGGAGTGGGAGTCGTTACATCACACGTCACCCCGACATCAAAGTAACGATAGCAGCTTGACATCAACCATCCCCTATAGTCACACTGGTCAATGCGTGATTCATGTCCATCACATGCAACATTTACGAGGAGAACCGGCCCAGACCCTTGCCCAAAGTGAGCGTTCTGCCAGGCCTGAGATGCAGAAGGGTAGCCGAGTTGTCGGCAGACGACGTTGGCTTCTTCAATTCTCCAGACTGGTTGTTACCACAGACGCTTCCCCATTGGCCTCTGTACTGCACCTCAACTGCACCTTCATTGGGTGCGTTTCCATTGATCAGACGCACAGTGACTGTTAAAAAAAAATGACCCCCAAACAAATTACCTTTGAGAGGTTACCAATAACACCTAATACATATATTTTTTTTTAACCAAAAAAATGTAACATAAAATTCAACAGTAACATAATTCTGGCCTCATATTTGTTGCATCCAGTCCATATAAAGCTTGTATGTCATTTTCTGAGTCCAATGGCGGCAATTTAAAAAAACAACTAACGGCCATCTTGAAAAATAGCCCGGTCGGGCGGCAACCTCGTCCCCAGGGTGTCGAGCAGTACGCGCCCACCACTACCTGCTCTGTCACCCTGGTTTTGGATCATTTGCTTGTGCAAGATTTTTGCACCCGTATGCAAATGAGGAATATTCTGGTGCCTGCCTGTACGTTACATTAGCGTTTGTTTTTGTATGCATGTCTGGGGTAAAAACACAATCAATTCGTCGCGCCATGAGTTACGAAAACACGATTGTTTTCGAAGTTAATTAAAAATGTTACAATCTTATCCCACATATAATTATGTAATATCACATTTCATATTAATTTGACCAAATTGGAAAGGAAAAGAGCATTTTTGAGAAGGCGTGGACGTTATAATTACAATGATCGTGAAAACACGTAATGCACGAACATGATCCCGTGGGGTGATGATCTAAATATATCGCAATGTATCTGGGGGCTTGAAAGTTTGTGACCTCGGGTCAACAGACAATGGCTCACATGTGCTGTCTCACCATACACATCAGAGGAATCTGGTTAGTTAGTGTGACGTCATCTCAACTTAACCATTCGTACTTCACACGATGTAACATAGCACGAATGGGACTAGTCTGGTTCCCAGACCAAAAGATTCTGACTATTCCTGATGAATCTTAGGTCAGGTAGCCTTCGGTAATACATGTACATTGTATTACAATTTACGTCACATGACTAAAACGGGAGGCATTCCTCCTTTTTCCGAAAATGTCCGAAGTTTGCCGATCTCATTTCGTCGACAATCGGATAGCGCCCGAGTATTGCTGAGTCAATATACGGTTTTATTAACTGTTAATTTCTTATTAAAACTTTACAAACTTAGTTGATAAATAATATTCATTGCTTTCATTTAGAAAACTTGAAATTCAACGGCGACTTTGTACATCAAGTATACTCGGATCGTTCATACGAGGGGCGAGTTTTTTGCTGCGTCATGAACTATTTTGAATTTGACGACCGTTACCGGGATTTTCCAAAAGTCGGCGTGGTCTCCATTCTGCTCCACCTGCTAACAATACTATTTGGGTGCCTTACTGAAGATTCCAGGTCAACATAGTCAATATTTTCTTACAGAAATATCAAACTGTATCATCATAACTGTATGATATTTTGAACCAAGTGATTTATTAAAAAAAATGATCGGAACATTAAAAGCTATAAGCGATAAAGCGAATTCGGAAGCGAAGCCGAGCTTTGAAAAAGGGCCGTCAATGTCGTCATGTATTTTTTTTTTAGCCACGGAGACTGCCTAACCTTCGCTCGTACTCCCCGCCCTGCAAACAGGACGCTGAGATACTCTGATGAATTCGTGCTCTGATTGGTTGGATTTTGCGTGAACTGTGACCTGCGCGTCATCACTGTCATGACTCTGCAAAGTTTGAAACGGCCGTAAACACTGATTCATTACTCTTTTATTCCAGTTAAGAGATTTTTTTTCGTTGACAAGCGTAATTCTGTAAAACTTATCTGTGTTGTGTTTCGAATCACGAACGGTCGGATTGCAGTATGCAACGCTCAAAATTTTGTCCACATGATCTGCCATGACACAGAAATCACCTCCGGTATGGAATGTACACATTTCTATGGGAAGTTTTTGGATAGCATTTGCGCACATTGTCTAACTGCGGTCTTGTACAACTGCAGCCAGATGCGTTATAGATATAGGTCATAGGCCACTTCCTTCACAGGATTTTGTGAAGCTCATTTAGACGTGAGCGTCTGGAATAATTGTCAGGTCTGGGAACCAGACTAGAATGGAACAGGAAGCTAACGCAGCTTGAGTGTTTATCCAATGGGTTATAGTAATCAGTGGTGCGCGCGTGTGTCTGACGTTTTCACTAACGAACCGGAATAATAACTAGATCGGAAGCGCGTAGAATGCGCGCGTTTTGCCTGGGCGCAGCCATTGGTCACATGAACAGAGATAAAAAGTTGAACGCGCACATCATCGTGACGATATCCGATCACTTGTGTGTTGTCCATAGACTAGACATGATAGAGTTAGTTTTAAAAAAAATCTCATATTGTAAAAGGGGCACTAGGTCCTGAAATCCCCGAAAATTTCATGTTTTGGATTGTTTACTTAGCCTATTTCAAACATCTGGTTGAAAGGAAACCAACCTCATGTCTTACCGTTCCCGAGAAAGGACGGGGAAAAACGCTTGTTTAGGCAAAAAAAAAAAAAATATTCGGTCTCTGGTCAGACCAAAGTTCCGGAATTGACGCGGCCACGCGGCTTTTTTTTTTTTCCTTCAAGCTTGAATTGTACAGACAAGGTGGGTACTATTTTGCTTTTTTGGTGTCCTCGTGTACATTGGTGTCCTCCATAATTTGCCTTGGTGCTTTCGATCATTTGCCTTGGTGCAATTTCCCATTCCTTGGTGCTCTGAAGTAAAAAAAAAAATGAGGAGGTGCGGAAATAGAGGGCGCTGTTGGAGCTACCGCGGAACATTTTGGAAAAAAAAAGATCGACGTGCATGGTTAAAATCGACGCGCGCGCTGACCAGAGACCGACTTATTTTTTTTTTTTGGCCTTACATCGGACACGACGGAGTACTAACACGTTTTTCGTGTCGTTCTCAGTGTACGATATCACATTGTGTGTCTCGGGAACAGCGGGGACCAATCACCAATGCAAAAAGTTGTTTCTTCAACGTCCGCAAAAAGGCGTACACTTTACGAATGAAATCACAACTAGCATCCAAACAACTCGAATATATGGGGTCGCAAAAGTGGACCCCGAATTTCGTTCTCGCACGCATAATACAGGAATAACACAAAAACGCCCAGTTTTGAAAGGATAGTTGTGTGGAAGTTTATATCCTACTTTTAAATGTTATTTTCGATTAACATCATCTCGTTCCAAGCGTGTTTAGTAGCCCAATTGGGCTGTCCCAGGAACCAGTGTCCCTTTAAAACAGATGCATGTTCTTTTCGGAATTTTGTTTCAGCGGGTTGGTGAGGAATTTAAAATCTATCGTAAGAAAATTTCTCTTCCCAAAAAAATCCTTATCTCAAGAAATTGAAAATGACTGAAATTCAGATTATTCATGTCAATGAATGGAAACCTATGGAAACGAGGGCTGACAGGCTAATACCCAGGTATGCATTACTTTGATGTAGCCAATTCTTTAGGAAACAGAAAATCGTAGGATAGTTGGAGGCAAATTTACCCATCGTGTTTAAGTAGCAGGCTTTTGTAATTTATTGTAATTTTTTTTATTGGGGGGGGGGGGGATATTTGCGCAAAAATACATTTCCAGTTTGTGGACCATTTCGTCCCCGAACATTGCCAAGCTCAATTCTCAATTTGAATTTCAAAAAGCCACCGCTAGATTTCATTTAAGCTTCAGTATAATTCAAACTGCTAGCATTCCGATTCGTCCAAAATCTTTGAAATTCGTCTCGCGAAGCCATCGGCGTTGAATTGAAAAAGCAAATTCGTTTTTTGTCATTCGTTTTAATGTTCTTGTCGTTACATTTCGTCTCTGGTGACTTAAAACGTTACGATTAAAAATGTGCCCAATCTTTGGACTTGTTTGCGCATTCATTACATTTTAATTTTTAACAAATATTTCCTTATAAATGAAAGTATAGCTGTAAGTTTTGCGTTTTCTTTGACAATTTACATTAAAATCAGAAATTGAACTTTCACAATATGCTCTTTGCTTAGCATATGAAAATTAAGCATTAAGATCAAACACCTTCGTAATGTTGCTCTTTGATACATGTATACGAATAAAACAACAGAAATAAGGTATGTCTATCAAAGAACAACATTAAGAAGGTGTTTGACTTTAATGCTTAGTGTCCATGTCATACGTAACGTGCATATTGTGAAATGTTTATTCCTGACTCTAATGTTAATTGTAAAACACAGAAATAAAAATTCATATCTTACAGCTAAATACTTTTATTTATATAAGGAAATATATGTTGAATTATCATTGTTTTAATACACATAATTCTTCAAATAAGTCTAAATACTGGGCGCATTTTCTAATCGTATACGATTTAAGTCACCAGAGACGAAATGTAACGACAAGAACATTAAAACGAATGACAAAAAAAACGAATTTGCTTTGTCAATTCAACGCCGATGGCTTCACGAGACGAATTTCAAAGACTTTGGACGAATCAGAATGCGAACAATTTGAATTATGCTGAACCTTAAATGAAATCTAGTGGTGGCTTTCTGAAATTCAAATTAAGAAGTGAGCTTGGTGATGATCGGGGACGAAATTAAAGTAGGGAATTCGTGTGATACAAGTGTTAAAATAACCGGGAAACCAATATTATGTTGGAGCGGGAACCAGTGTACAGTGTGTGAACTTTATTATTGTTGGCCTGCAAATAAAGAAAAGTTCTGAAGTAAGGCCATTTTTTTTGTGACTAACTTTTGGATTGCTAGAGAAAAAGTAATTTTAGTCAAAACTATTTTTTTTTTGGTGAAACGAGGATATATCGAATATTTGGAATAGAAAAAGAGAAAGCAAGGACAGCAAATGTACACAATTTTGCGTAGGCGAATCAATACCAACCTGCAAACAAAATTTGTCACATTAGGCCAATGAAAAGTTTGCGATCGAAAGCGGTCGAGGAGCGCTTTTGACTTTGTCCATTATATTGTGCATGATTTATTCCAGATTCCCTCATTGTGACCCAAGGCATTTTACAACTACATCTGAGAAAAATTGAAACTATTGAAGAATTAGACAGGCAGAGGTGTCATTTATCGTCAGAGATGTCGTATTAGACGCGCTAATACTACATCCACTGAAATTACTTTGTTTCGCTTGAAATAACAATTATTTTATTAAGGCTATTAATTATACATGCATTTGTATTTTTTTAAATCAGTTCCGTTTCTTAAAAATGTTAACTCGTGCATACAAATTGCATTAACAATATTTTTTCGCACCTTTACAAGGAATAGTTTTGATTTATTTCCTACTGCTTTATTGTTGTTGCACTTCGCGAAACAAAATTTCAGTTATTCAGGGCCTTTATATGCTAAACGATTCTTTGAGAATTAATTTGATCATTCAGCTCACGCAATCTTTAATTGCGATTCGCCGCCACTCAAATTACGCCTGGGCATATGCCAGACTGAGACATTTAACTCTAAGGTTTCCAAAATATTGGCAATAGAATTTGGATATAAAATATCCATATTCTAGAAAACAATGTTTTTTTAGTAAGAAAGCTTTGATACCTCGGCATTTTGTCCTTGCGCGTTTTTCTGTTCAGAGAGACTATTCTCTGCACGCGCTTCCGATCTAGTTATTTATTCTTCTGATATCTATGGGTCTCACAAGTCGCCGTTTTTGGAAGTTGGGGAAGAAAACAAGCATGGCGTCTTTGGAGTAGTCCTGTCGGGGCAGATCACCAACAGAGTTTTTCCGAATGATTGAAGGAGATGCCTATAATCACCACAACTATGCCTAACTGACTAGAATCTTAGTCTAAATCATAATTATGGAGTCGTAATTATACTGGAGTTTTAATAATAATGGAACATGAATCGTGATTCGTCATCGAGAATAAAATACTGATCATCAAATGAAACCTGTGTTTCGGAGTGTTTGTGCATCAGGACAGTAGTCTTGTCAAGAGACCCCGACAAACCCCGTGATTAATCCCACGAATCAAATACAACAGTAATATAAATCGACGGAGGGCAAAACTCGATACATGTATCAAACAAAATAGCTGTTTTAGATATCGAGGTGGATATCCTGACTTGCTGACTTTAAACAAAAAGTAAAGGTAGTCATGTAGCCATCATTGCTGATTAATTAAAATGATACAATCTTGTACCTCACCTTCTGGAGATGTTAAGTCGCAAGTTACTCCAGCGTCTCTATAATGATTGCAGCCGGAGGTAACATACCATCCACTGTGATGGCACTGGTCAATACTTGATTCATTGCCACGACATGCAACATTGTTGAGGAGAATCGATCCTGATCCTCGGCCAAAGTGAGCACTGTGCCAGGCCTGGGATGCAGAAGGGTAGCCGAGCTGTCGACAGATGACATTGGCATCTCTGATGGACCAGCCATTATGACAGATTGTACCCCAGTGGCATTTGTAGTACACTTCAACTCGACCTTCATTAGGGGTATCCCCATTCACAAGCCGTACTGAAACTAGAAGGAGAGAGACAGTAAAATTGAAGATTCAAGATACGCATGATAAATGGTCGCTTCTTTTTCTGTCGAATATTACGTCAGGAAGGCCAATATATTCTGTTTTGTAAATGGAGACACGCATCTGCATTGCTGACGAAGCCTGATGCTCACGCAAAGACGATATGGGTTTTATACAAACTCAGAATAAAATAAGTCGCGCGCAAACGAGTGTACATACGCGGGCTACGTGTCCCTTTCAATGAGCACTAAAGTTGGTACATGGAGCCCATGCGACATGGATTATGTTTTACTGGCCAATTCACCAAACCCGACAACGTAGTCATGTCAGCCCTTGCCAAGTTCTTTAAGTAGTCACACAAATGTACATTGTGTTTGTCCCTTATTCCTAGGCTGAAATGCACTGAGAAATGACAAACGTAAATTTTGTAGTGACATATTTGGGTGCATTATTGTCCACGTGATTCACCGACTGCAGCCATATGTTGGAGTCATTAAAAGAGGGCGCTAACAGTTCCAGTCTCCCACAAAAAAAAGAACTGCAAATTTGTTGTCAAACATACTTCAATGTAAATTAATTCAGGATTATAGAAGACACTGTTTATTGTTCTCAGCAGCATGGTATTTCATTGGGATTTACTGAGACTTGAAAACATGGATTATTCTGTATTTGTCAGGTTGGAGGCAGTATTGTGTATCAACAGCAAGATTATCTTGAAAACTACTTTGAAGTTGCCTTTCTTTCTTGGTGAGTATACAACCGCAGATTGTTTGATGAGTTCATTTAAGTAAGATTCATTCATTATGGTAGAATAAGGTGTATATAGTTTAATAAATAAATCAACTCAGGTATACCTGGTGAAGTGGTATTGACATACTGATTCAGCACTATTTTTCTGCTTGTTTGCGGTTTGATACTGTTAGGCCAGGGGACAATTTCCTCAACGTGCAAAAATGTATATATTTTTTTCAAAATCTGGAGGGCAAATGTTAACTATGGTAACATTGTGATTGGCATAATAAACAGCATAATAAACAGCAATGCAATTGTTCTTTTTAAATTATTTGTACGTTTGCGAAAAATAGGTGCAAGTATGCAATTGTGGCGGGACCTTCCCGGGCCAACCTAAGGCTGTTAGGACCAGTCTGACACATATTAGGGTGAGGACAATCTTCTCTAACCAAGGCTCTTCCCTAGACGAGAGATCACTCAGAGCAACCTTTAAGGCTAAGGGTGCAGGTCCGTTTTGGTGGAAATCTACCGCCGATTGTGAATTATTGCTAATTACTCTCTGTTAATTGTACAATAAACCTGTAAACAAAGACACTTTGAAACAAAATTGTGGGTAACCTCAAGCAACTATGATAATTTATTCAACAATAATCAATAGGTGTACAGTCACGCAGTCAAAAAGGGCCGGTACGAGCGTGAATTTGCATCATGTTCTGACTTCACTGTTGCTAAGGGGAAAAAGGGGAGAGGGAATGCAAAATAGAGCTGCGGGCGCACATTTGCATCATGTTATGACTTCACTGTTGCAAAGGGGAAAAAGGGGTGCGGGAAGACAAATGAAGGGTGCAGCCGCAAATCTGCAGCATGTTGAATGACTTCACTGTTGCCAGGGGGACAAAAAGGGGTGCAGGATGTCTAAAAAGGGGTGCGGGCGCGAATTTGCAACATGTTATGACTTCACTGTTTCCAGGGGAAAAAAGGGGGTGCAAGAAGTCAAAAGAGGGGTACAGAAGACAAAAGAGGGGTGCGAGCTCGAATTCGCGGCTTGTTATGACTTCACTGTTGGCAAGGGAAAAGGGTTGCGCGGGAAGTCAAAAGAGCTAGGGGTGCGGGCGCGAATTTGCAGCATGTTCAATGACTTCACTGTAGCCAAGGGAAAAAAGGGGTGCGAGAAGACAAAAGAGGGGTGCATGCGGGCGCGAATTAGCAGCCCCGTGGCTTTTGAGCACTCGAGTAGGGCTTTAATTCTGCATGTCTGATATTTCCTTTATTTAAATAGAACATTAAAAAGAACTTCCCTATTAATAGCTGGGATTATCTCAGGCGATATAAAAAAAAAATACGTTTAGCGTTCCCGCCCGCTTCCTTTTGGAGGTCGCCTCCTTTTTTTTTACCGAAAAATTTATAAATTTTCAACAGGCTTATCATCCGTCTCGACATGGTCCCGACCTTCTCTGCTTTGTGGGGATCCCCTTCCATCATCTCTAATTTGAAAATAATGCGCTCAAAGTGTATACATATATTTGTAAAACCAGTATTAATTTACTGAATATTATATGCATATATATTTATGCCTTGTCACGAAATGTGATCAAAATGAGATGTGGTAAAAAAATAATAAAATGCATCGGACAACAATTGTTTGTTTGCTAGTGTAAAAAAAAGGTTTCATAAAAGATCATGATAATTACAGGTCCATTTGGAATAATGAAGACATAAATCCTGTAGCTTGTGTAGCTAATCTTGTCGTCGGTTGATTAATTCTCTCCCAAAACTTGTCTTTCTCAGTGGGTGCTCATTTCAGCATATTCTCGTTTAGATTATCGTTTTAGAAGTTTACCGTCCATTTATGTAGCAAACCTATGTTTATATCCAGAAATAGAAGCAAATACGGTTGCAACTGTACAAACTGTACGTTGCACGACCCTGTGCAGGGCCAGGGCCCTGACCTCGTGTTTCCCCACACACACTGTTGTTACGCAACGTTACGTAAATCCCGCTGATGAGGCAAGGCCACTGCGCTGCGGCGACGGCCGCCGGTGATTGTATGGGGTCCTACTAAAGCGCGTCAACAAGCGTCAACAAGCGTCAACAAGCCTCAAACGGTCGTCAACGAGCATCAACAAATTTTGTATAGGCTTTTGAATATTAAAAACAGCTTTATATGGTAGAAAAAGCAATAAAGAACATCTTCTGCATATCAATTAAAGGGAATGGACATCATTGGCTTTTGCTGTAATTTTCAGAAATGAACTATTTGAGGGGTTAGTATAATAGATCAAATATTGTTACACTGACATGTTTGAAGTTTTGTGTTCGAAAATGCTGGAAAAACCAAGAAAAACAAAAATGTTCAAGAAGTCTGGTTCCTTGACTCCACTAAAGATAAAATGAATCAATTTATAGATGCCGGAAAATTGTAAGGTAAGGGAACCAGTCTAGCTGGCCTGCACCCTTTCATGAACATGTAACCAATAGCAAACAAAATTTGGACTGAAAAAAAGTGTAAAGTTGGAGGAGTAGTTGAAAAATAGTTAGGTTTTTCCAACGGTGGTCGGCCGACCACCGTTGGAAATGTATACAAAAATACAATTTTCTTGAAATTGACTTCACATCAGGTGCCATAATTTTACAGGATGCTTTAGACTGTTATTTACCAACATTCTAGTAAGGTATTTCGTAAAAACTTGGTAGTTTTATTTTTTGATGTTTGCAAATGCTGTATATTCCCTTTAAAGTTAGAATTATTCTAAAACTTGTTTTTTTTCAACGCGAAATGTACGACGAATTTGTCGATAAAAGTTAGCCGCCATCTTGTTTATGTGTAGCTAGCCGTACTACGCATGCGTGAAGTGTACAGAGCCATACTGCGCATGCACGAAGTCTACAGCGCCATCCAAACAAGATGGCGGCCAACTTTTATCGACAAATTCGTCGTACATTTCGCGTTCAAAAAACCAAGTTTTAAAATAATTTTAACTTTAATTGATATTCAGAAGAAGTGCTTTATTGCTTTTTCTACCATATAAAGCTGTTTTTAATGTTCAAAAGCCTATACAAAATTTGTTAACGCTCGTTGACGACCGTTGAGGCTTGTTGACGCTTGTTGACGCGCTTTAGTAGGACCGATTGTAGGCTCTAGTTCTTATTGGCTTAATCTGTCAGCGCACAAACCAACGGCGCTGTTTCCTTATTGGCCCATTTTGGTTTGTACAAGTCGAACCATCGGTACCGATGGTTCGTGTACATTCAATTAAATGTCACTTCAATCGAGAGTGTCCGATGTATTTTTGACAAAATGGTTTACTCGGGGAGACACAGGATGAAGTGAACTTGACACTAGCAATAGGTTGCTTGTTTGATTTATTGAGTGCTAATTTAAACTAGGTTATTCCTTATATATATCTAAGATTACTGTTTTACATTGTAAGTGTATGATCTGTCCTTGGGTTGGAACTTTACCAATCATTCATTTTGTGTGCCCATGTTTAGAATGTGGATAGAGTATTGTCTGGTTTTACAGCCATCGTGTAAGCCTATTACAGTTTACTTCTGTGGACATTTTTATTCTTTCAGACAGCTTCATATTCTGATGTGTAAGTCAAGTTTTCAGTTAAAACACTAAAAGTACGTGTTCCCATTTGCAATTGCAATTGAAAGAAATGCAAACCTGAGTTTGCTGCAAATGTACGCGGGGCTCCTGAGAAGGATTCTAGTATATACACATAGACAGCCATTATAATATACAAAACATGATTTTATATGGATCATTAGTGTTATAGTAAGTGATTATTGTTACTGACGGACATCAGTAACACGGGACGAATGGCTTCACGGGACGAATTTCAAAGATTTTGGACGAATCGGAATGCTAACAAATTGAATTATACTGAACCTTAAATGAAATCTAGTGGTGGCTTTCTGAAATTCAAATTGAGAAGTGAGCTTGGCGATGTTCGGGGACGAAATTAAAGTATCGAAATAGGGAATTTGTGTAATACAAGTGCTAAAATAACCGGGAAAACCTATATATACACATAGACAGCCATTATAATACAAAATATGATTTTATATGGATCATTAGTGTTATAGTAACTGATTATTGTTACTGACGGCCATGGCATAGATTTTGTGATACACTGTGATCTGAAATTGATAAGGGTTCAGCCACTCCCTCTTATGTTACTCATCTCAGGGTTTGTGGATGTGTTGTGTGGCCGTAGTACAACCATGGCTGTCCCAAAACATACGTTGACCATATAATTTGGTTCTGGTGAAAGAAATTGAGTAGTCGCATGAAGACTACTATGATGCGGTAAAACGCAGACTTGCCACAAATCTGATCACCACAAGTTAATTCTAAAAGCAATCCGTGATTGGCTGAAAAGCTGCATATTATTGACGCTATTTAGTTTTATTTTTGAATTGAATAATACCATTCTCTCTTTAATGAATACGACTTTCTTTCTTAGTGCAGTTACTATTCAACCCCATAGTCTGGTTGCCAAAAGTGTGCTAGTGCTGGCCTTTCTCACACGCCATGTGACCAAACAGGTGAGGTTCCATCACCTGGTAAATGTCCGGAGTTTTCCGAACTGTTTTGGTTGACATTATCATTAATTCTCTCGAAATTCTGGTCTATAACGACGACCTAGTAACAGGTCTCGTTATTAGAAAAGACGCGTCACTTACCTGCGTTAACTGGTGAATAACAAGCGATGGTTACCAAAAGAACACAAAGTAACACAGAGAAAAGTGGTTCCGATTTCCTGGCACTCAGATATATGATTAATCACCAAAAGGCACCAAAGTAGACTTCTTGATTCTGTATAATTATTAATTAATGTTTCTTTTTCTACTTCGTCGCCCGCTATTACGATCGCTATTTGATGATTCGCAAAAGTGTCTGGTTAAAATTGCAACAGGAACATGTGGAAGTGCATTGATGACAGCCTGAGCTAGTGTGAACGCGTCTGTGGTTGCGTTGCGTGCTATTGTTATACCGAAACTTAAATAATGGGATTTGTATGAGATCAATTATCCTTGTGGATAGGTACCTTCATGGGAAAACCCCCTGAAAGGTAAAGCCATACAGAAAACCCAGCGATACGTGTCGCTGGTAAATGCAGCAACTTGTTACACAAAGGAACACGAAACAGGAAATTGCTCCGCCCAAGTTTGGCAAGATTTCTATGAGCACAACACAGAATCAAGGATTATTTGTTGGGATGCCCAAACATGTTATTTTTGTGAGTGTTAGGCGCTTGAGCTCCATTTATTGTTCTCTGTCGCCTCAGATATGATTCCTAGGAGGAACATGATGAGATAAAATTCAAACACTTGACCGTGACGTTATGGCCATGTTTTGAATAGGCCTACGTGCAGCACGGACACAAATTAAAAGAGTGCCCATATTTCATTACACCAAAGTGGCATATTGATGATGTCATGGAATATAAAATGATCAATTGTTTGACCTTTGTAAAGTTAATGCCGAAATCCGTCCCCCCTTATTTTCATTTAATTCCTTTTCTTACTTTACTTTCCTTTCCTTTTCTGTCGCAGATCGAGGGTCCGCAGGTAAGTATATACGATGATATTTCTTGTCTTTTCACTCTCAGTTTGTGCGTATATTGACGTGTACACGTATATAAGCGAATAATATGTGCGCGCACAACCGTCCATAGCTTGTACGCTAAAAGGTTCCGTCATGCAGCGAACCATCCGTATCAATATTTATGAGTTAATTGAATAATGCCATGGAAACTTTTGTCTCATACACCGTACCCTCTGGAGACGTGCGTACAATAGGGAACAAAAGATTGTATACGTCTCTACAGGGCCATTTCTCATAGATGAATATACGTCTCCACAAGGATATCATGAAATTATGGATTGTACAAAGACACACGATCCAATAATTCTTTGCCCTTGCCTCCAAGCTCTTTATTTCTCCCAGTTGGACGCCTTAATTGTACATCCAATCACTTTTTACATATAATCATTCTACGAGCAAACGGCTGGGACCTCCATGGGATCTCCTTTATCCCCGGTCCTAGCCGACATCTTCATGGAGGAGTTCGAGTCTTCCTCCCTCCTCACAGCGGATCTTCGGCCGAGCCTGTGGCTACGCTACGTTGATGACACCTTCGTAGTGTGGCCCCATGGCCCGGACACACTCCAAGACTTCCTCCAGTACCTCAACAAGCAACACACCAGCATCAGCTTCACCATGGAACAAGAACAGCACGGCACCATTCCTTTCCTGGACGTCAAGATCTCCAGGAATCCGGATGGCACCCTGGGACATAGCGTCTACAGGAAACCAACCCACACCGACCGCTATCTCCACCAGCGGTCGTTTCATCACCCCAGCATCAAGTCATCGGTCAACCGCACCCTAGTACAGAGAGCCTTTGAGGTCTGCGACCAAGACAACCTCAAGCGTGAACTCAAGCACATCCAGGCGTCACTACAACGGAACGGCTACAAACCCAACCGCATCACGATCAGCAAACCTGACCAACGGGTCTCCTATACCCAAGGTCCTTCCACTGTATCTCCCTCAGTCACTCTTCCTTACATAGGTCCAGCTTCTCATCATCTGCAACGCATCCTCCGACAAGCCGGCATCAAGGTGTACCACTCATCTGGCAACAAGCTCCAAGGCAGCCTCCACACTCACAAGGACAAGCAGGACTCCTCCTCCAAGGCGGGAGTCTACCGCATTCCATGTGAATGCGGCAAAGTCTACATCGGCGAAACCGGTCGGAACCTTCCCACCAGGCTCAAGGAACACAGAGCACATGGACGGCGAGGGGATTATGACAGATCGGCTATTGTCAAACATTCCCACATCAACGACCACAAAGTTGATTGGGAAGCGGCCGAACTCATCGCACCGATCCAGTTCTGGCATCCAAGACGCATACGGGAAGCCATCGAGATCCGCAAGCACAACACAGTTCCGCAAGACATCGGGTTTCACCTCAACGACATCTGTCTCCCACTTCTCCAGACTGATGGGTCTCCTATACCCTAGGTCCTCAGCTACCACTCTAGACTGATGGGTCTCCTATACCCTAGGTCCTCTCTCTACTGACACAGCAACCCTACTGATCCCCCCAGTGAGCACCAAGCTTGTTCCAGGATCCTGCCCACTTAGCATCCTCACAGGATGCAACTTCGCACTTCATTGACTCCGCCCTTTGCTACTTAAGTATCCACTTTCTTAGAGTTTAGGCACTCTCCTGAAGACGGTCAGAGCATACTGACCGGAACGTCGAGTTTATACCTCTGGTTCTCTTCAGAACCATTCTCTTAGTTGAGAAACTATTCGCACATGGTGTTTCCGCAAACCCTTCATTATTTAGTATCTCCACCATGCAAAGCCTCAAATCTTACTTATATAATCATTAGCAATTTCAAATCCTGATCAATAGTATATATCGAGCATTGTCATTCTTGTTAAGCAAGTACCTTGGTCTACATAATATAACTGGTCTCCTTAACGTAAGTTAACTCCTTAAAGGAGTAAACTTCAAACTTGCAAACTTAAAACAATAGATAGGCAATAAACAGGTCTTTTCCCTTAAGATGAACAAATGCAAACAACAGATCCCCGAGTATTACCATGAGTATTCCCGGGAATGAGAGAGGTTGGGTCAGCCGCCCCATTCGGCGGATAGTTACTCCGCCGAGTGCCCCGTGGTCCCCCGGGGTCTCGCGGCGTCCCCGGCGGGGCACCCTGTGACAAGGCCTGGCCACGGTAAGTGGTCAAGGCTTTCGTGACCATCGGGCCAAGCCCTGGCACAGAGGAAAAACAACCCCAGTGTAGACAACGCCAGGGTTTACTTAACATAATGGTCATAAGCGCCTCTTACTCAACTTAAATCATCTGGATTGTTATAGAAACAAAAGTACGTGTCTACGTCACCATAACTCGTCCTTCCGGGGTAGCCAGACACATAGAGCAACCCTGACGCTGACGCCCATGTCAGCCAACAGTTGTCGTGTCCAAACCAACCTAACCCATATTCTCCCCTTCTCAAGCCCAAACCAACCAACCGTTATATTCTAAATATCTAAGACCCATTGGGGAAATTAGGTGTCAAGCCCAAACCACTACCGACCAATATTCTTCCCGCTCGGTCCTAGTATGGAAATGTATTGACGTATCAAGCCCAAACCAACCAACCATATTGCCATAGTGGGACCTCTTTGGGGAAAGTATGTGTCAAGCCCAAACCAGCCAACCAGTATTCAACTAACCAGGACCCATTCGGGTATATAATGTGTCAAGCCCAAACCAACCAACCAATATCCTTCCCTCTGGGTATAGTAAGGAGAATGCATCAAGCCCAAACCAACCAACCAATTGTCTTCCCTCTTTGGTCCTAGTAGGGAAATGTATTGACGTATCAAGCCCAAACCAACCAACCATATTGCCATATATAGGCCTCTTTGGGGAAATTTTGTGTCAAGCCCAAACCAACCAACCAATGTTCTTCCCTCTTTGGTCCTAATTTGGAAATGTATTTATGTATCAAGCCCAAACCAACCCACCGATATTCTCCCCTCTTTGTCCTAGGATAGAAATGTATTTATGTATCAAGCCTAAACCAACCAACCAATATTCAACTAACTACGACCTTTTCGGGTAAATAATGTGTCAAGCCCAAACCAACCAACCAATATTCTTCCTTCTGGGTTCTGGTATGGAAGATGTATTTATGTTTCAAGCCCAAACCAACAAACCAATATTCCTGGAAGTATGAAAAAGTGCATAAGTTATGTATCAAGCCACATACCAACCAACGAATAATCATACAAGGTAAAATTAAATATGTCAAGCCCAACCACCCAATATTCAATAACTTTAACGGGTGGTTGGTTATTGTGATGTACACCCGTAAACCTCCAAATTTGGGGAGGGCGGGTCGGGAGAGCGTCCGAAAGGGAAAAAGCAAGTGGCCGATTGTTTACTTGCGGTTGTTCACCCGCTTGTCACGTGACAATTGTGGGCTAGCCAGCACACGTTCCCACGCTGAGCGCTGGAGATCGCAAAGAGAGCGCATTCCTAAATTAATACATTTCTAGACCGGCGCACATACCGCGCCTTCCCCATTGTATCCATTTCCGGACGGACTCACATTGATACAATTTTGGTTCGGTGTTTCACTTTTATCGTGGCTTGTACAAATAGTTTTGTGCCTTTACTCGCACAAACATCTTTTACTCAACTTATATACTTAAGAAAATATTGTTGAAATAATGATGTATCAGAAGAATCACGAAAATAAAATTGTCAAAAAAAAATATATACTAAATATGGGGAAAATATATTAGGCTACACGGCATGAACTAACAATTAAATGCAAATTAGGTATATTTAGGGTCAAAATTAACGATGGCATCCACCCATATCTTTTGATAGGTTATTGTGAAACTTGGAATACTGTGATAGCTTGTCACGAAAACGTGGAATATCGTTACAGCTAACATATAATTCGGTGATAGGCTTTTGTGAAAGCGTGTAATTCCGTGATGAGCTATCGTGGAAACATGGACTTTTTTTGACAGGCTATTAAAGGATATCATGGCATTTCGCTTTGCCCTGATAAAACATCACGGAATTCCATGTTGCTGAGATACCCTATCGTTTTCGTGATAGGTATTCCGCGTTTCCACGAGAGCATATCACGCAATTCCACTTATTCACGATAGCCTATCACGGAATGCCACGTTTCCACGATAACCTACCACGGATTTCCACGTTTCCATGATAGGCTTTCATGGAATTCAGCTTTTTCATGATGGGCTATCGCTGCATTCCGAGTTGTAAAGATATTTTATAATGGAACTCTATGTTTCCAAGATTATCTAAGTAACTCGGATGGTCATACGCTTCCGTACCATTGTTATACCCAAAAAATGCGCGCATTTCTCTCCAGATATCTTCAAGTAGTCTTGCCAAACCTCAGTACTGATGAGCTTCAAATTCACCAAGTTGCCTACTGGCACAGTTACTCTTTAAAACCTTATGAAATTCACGTGAACAATGATAACGGTGTGATATTTAGCTCAGCAAACAAAAAACGGGGGAAAACGAGGTGTATGTTAATTTGCCACATTGAAGGGGTGCCTATGAACGTGGGAGACTTGAACAAGTTCAAAGAAATTCCCAAAATTATTGGAACAAAAATGAATGGAAAGAAAACATTTGTCATTGATATAATTATTGCAAGCCTTTGGGGGGGGGGGGGGTTGAACGTATTCAAATCTCCTACGTTAGGTGACCCTTCGCTAAATTTAAGCCCAGCTCATTTCCCCCCGTTTTTGTTAGCTGAGCTAAATATCACAATGTTATCATTGTTCACATTGTTAATTTTCGATCAGGTTTTAATAGGGTAAATGTCCCGGTAAGCAAATTGTTGAATTTGACGCACATCAATACTAAGGTTTGGCAAGACTACTTGGCAATGGGAGTCAGGTTGGCGTAGCGGTACTTCACTCACCTTCCACCGCTGTGACCCGGGTTCGAATCCAGCCTGGGCCAATATGTGGATAGGGTTTTCAGTCCGCCTACCTGATTCCGTGGGTTTTCCCTAGAATATTCTTCTGGGCTTTTCCTCCCACCTCTAAAACTGTAATTTCTTCTCTTTGTCTCCTCTCTACAGGTTTCATCGCATTAAAGGTGCACTTGTTCTCTCTCAATGTGACGTCACCAGGCGTCGAGTAACATCACCTTATAAGGTGCATTTTTCGAAGCACTATATCCGATTGCAAGTCCGATTGGGTTGGATCTTCGTTGGTACATCGACAGGGACGTTTTATAGTTAAACAGACGAGGTGTCAAGTTAGTCACATATTCTCTCCATAGGATTTGCACGTTTTCCTTTCACGAGCAATACTGTAAATCCCATCGACTTCGGACTTAGTACACACATACCAACAACAAAGGATGGTCGGCAAAGACTGTTGTCACGATGGCGTGCTCAGGTGTCAAGTAACATGAAATTAAATATGCACAAATTGTCAAAGCCCTAAATTTTCCGAAGTCCAAGTCCAAGTCCGATTTGGTTGAATTAGTTGGTATAGACAAGAACGTGTATGTAAATCTAAGCGACGTCATGATGACGTCATCACGGGTCATGTGACCTCATCTTAAAAAGGGAAGGTTGCTGAGGCCTAAATCTAGAGAACTTCAGGTACGATTCAATTGTAATTGGTGCTATAGTGTAGTATTATATATGATATTTAGTGACATCATCAATTCATGATGACACATTTTGTCAATTCACAAAGCCATTTCAAGAACATACGAAACAGCTTGTGTTCATGCACGAACACACTTCTAGTTTTCACTTTTTTCAATATGGTGCTATTGATGACTCGGTAGAATTGGGGTTAAATTTGAATTTCTTTTATTGAATGTCGTTGAATTATGGAATTATTTGTTGGCGCCGTTATTTTAATTTTGTAACAAAAGTGAAAGGTTCATTCATGAACATCCCTACAAAATATAGACATTATACCCTCCAAGATGGCTGCTACACATGAGGTAGAAGACCTCGGGAGACTATACTACTCGAAACAGTCTATATTTTAAATCTGGCTATAATAATAAATTTAAATCAAATTTAATGCACTACTTGTTCATATCTCGATAAACACACAACTTCAAACTCTCATGTCATGTTAAAACGTGGTCCCAATTTCATAGCACTGCTTATGGGTTAGCAGAAAAGTTGTGTTATGTAACTAATTTAAGTAACTTTTTTTCCTCTGTGGTTAAGCATGCTTTTGCTGTGCTTACTGCTTACGGTCTCTTTAAAATAGACAAAGGCTCTGTTAGCACCAAATCGCCAGCGCTATGAAATTGGGCCCAGTTTTCAGCTTGCTACAGGTATATTTTAACATGTATGTTCTGTTATTGTTTTTCCTAACAATAGTTACAGCAAAAAACATCACAATGAATAGCCGGAGTTACTTCATCCTTACATTTTATCATTGGGTTGTCATATGGTGACTCCAGCTAGACAATGAACATTAAACCTCCGGGAAAACTAGACTTCCATTTAGCCTTTTATCTTGCTTGGGGTACATGCTTACATTAGTAAAGTTAGTAAAGTGGTAACTAAATAATCATTACAAATACAATATGCCGTAAACTTTTATTGAGATACTTCCCCTTACCCTCCCCTTAAAATGTTTACATTGAGGTATGAAATACATTTTAAAAATCATGTACTACAAATATATACAATACCTCACAGCAATTAAGGATTTCGCTGACTGAAAGTCACCTGCATTTGAGGATATGGCACCATAATTTACATGATTTAAAATTAGAAAAAAATATAATAAGCGAGTCTGAAAAACTTATAGCTTGCTGCTCCAGCGGTGTTCACCATTACTGCCTTGTCTCCCTGTGGAATCCAAAAAGACAAATAAAGATTTGAATAAATGCCATTTCAATGAGGAAAGCTATTGAAAGATAAGCTTCCCTGAGCTCGGCACTTATATGCTTATATGGGGTGGTGTAGGACAATGGGGTGCCCCAAGCAGTCACGTACACTGGGGGAAAGGATGGGGTGGGGTAGGAGGCTTGGGGGGTGGGGTGTGTTTCCAAGCAGTCAAGTACACCTGGAGGTAGGGCTAGAGGTAGGGCTGGGGTAGGATATTTTATTTTATTTTCATTATTCTTCTTCTTCTTTTTTTTTTTTTTGGGGGGGAGGTGTTTTTTCTCTCCAAGCAGTCATGTACACTGCGGAAGGGATAGGGGGTGAGGTAGGAGGATTGGGGAGGGGGTGTTCCAAGCAGTCAGGTAGACTGGGGGTGGGGATAGGGTAGGAGGATTGGGGGGGGGGTTCCAAGCCGTCGTGCACACTGGGGGTATGGGTAAGGGGGTAGGGTAGGGTGGGCTAGGAGGATTTGGGGGATGTTCCAAGCAGTAGTGTACAATGGGGGTATGGATAAGGGGGTAGGATGGGGTGGGTTAGGAGGATGGGGGGGGGGACGTTCCAAGCAGTGGTGTACCATGGGGGTGGGAGGATTGGGCGGGGGGTTCCATGAAACATGCCAACTCTCTTCCCTGTTAACTGATAGTACAGGTATTCACTTTTTACTTGCTATCATGCCCGATGATAAAGCCAGTACAATACATGAAGTGCACATAGGATAAGCAATCAATTAGCAGCTCAGGTAGTCAACATTGAACATGTTGAAAGCACCTGTAGCCTCTTTGAGACAAAATATTTGGTTCCACGCTACAAACATACTTGTGAATCCATTCTCTGAATTCAGGTGACAATTCCCCCCCCCACCCCTCCAAGCAGTCTACGTCACAAGTGACAGTTAGTGAGATACATATACAGTGTACAGAAAACACATAGGTTGTGTAGAGTGCATACAATTATATTCAATTGATTCAGAATGGCTATTCACTGGACATTTCTTCATACATCAGGTGTAATAGTGCCCCAGGTTAATAACCCTTTAATAGATGTTATTGGGTTCTCCTATAAAATAGCACTGCCCAGCTCTCTACACCGATTTACGGCAAGTGTAAGTTACAAGTGACATTCAGTCAGTGAGATAGGTACAAAGAGGATACTAGGCTGGCCCTCTGGGACCAGCAGAAATTGAGTGGGCTTACATTCAAATCTGAACAAAGTGAGGTCTGTGAGTTGCTGTTGTATCCCAGTGCACCCATTAATGAGTGTGTTGAAAGTCTTGACTTGTGTTTCGGGAAAAGTTTATTAGGAATTAAATGGAAGCTAGAACACATCCAGTTGGCACCCTCCTGAAATAAAAAAAAAAAACACCTACCAACTTTGCCTTCCTTTTCCAATTTGGTTAGATGGTGGTCCACATTTGAGGCTGCAGCCATGTGTAAAATCTCGGGAGTCTCCTACAAGTGAAGCAATATTAAGCTTTATTAGAAGAAAAAGAACCATTTTCTGTGCTTAAAAATTACTGCACTAGGTACAGGTAGCTGCATGAAAGGTAGTCTGAGCATCACCCATTATCCACGGAGCCATCTCCTGTCTAACGTCTGATATGTCAAAGCATGCAGATTTATGCAAGCCGCGCGCCAATCAATCGGAGTCGACTTTACTAAATCGTGACCTCATTTCATTCCAAAATCAGGACTAACGCTGTGATTGGTCAATTCGAATGCAGCGTTTTGTAATACAACAACAGCCGGGAGCGCATTCGCGTAACATGATACCGAGCGCCGCGCGCCGTGATTGGTCAATTCGAATGCAGCGTTTTGTAATACAACAACAGCCGGGAGCGCATTCGCGTAACATGATACCAAGCGCCGCACGGTGACATTTTTTTAAATCCATGTCTATGACGCTTAACGGGTCAATGACCGAAGACCCGATAGACCTATAGAAAGCGCCTGCTGATTGGTCAAAATCTAGGAAGTCAAGAGGCGGGGTCTTGCCTAATTGATCAGCAAATCTGTCCGCGCATAATAGATTCGCCGTGGTCTATTACATAGACTACATGAAAGGAGGTCTCAGAAATTATATTTTGCTCAGCGACTTTGTCATAATAATAATTATAAAACAAGTTCAGATAGTGCCAAATCCATTTAAATAAAATGCTCCCAGGCACTGAGAGCATTTACTGGGCGCGTCTTGGTCGTATTACCTCCTACATTTTTGGCCTTAGCCCCTCCCCTCCACCAGTTCAATTCTTACCGTGTAGATGATTTTCACCATATCCATGCAAGTCAAGGCCTTCTTTCCTTTGTTAGCCTCCAACACCTCCAGTATTTGTTTCTCCCTCAAGTTGCGGTGATCGATGTACGCCTGCACTTTCTCAACAGCGCTGGTGACGACTGGCCCATGGCCGGGATAAAGAACGTCTGGTTTCAAGGCCACTATGAGCTCCAGTGACTTCATGTAGGTGAATAGGTCTTCAAACACCTTGCAACAAAAATCAAAGCTCACAACTCACTGACTTGCAGTTACTCAGTTGTATATTAGACGAGATAGACTTTCATAAGTCTTTGCTTAGATCAAATATTTGGTGATCCAAATATTTGACTCAGAGGACTACCTAGAACAGGCTTTCAAGTAGACCAAGGTGAAAAAAGTGGGAGACAAACATGCATACTGTACAAGTAAGAATTTCAAGAAAAAAAGTAGCAGCAAGGTAAAAAAAAGGCCAGGAAAAGTAGGAATACTTAAAAGCCTGCGAGAACTTTTACCAAATTGATGATGGACCTAGTTCACTATGCTTGCCTGGTATTGTTTTTGTGCAAGAGGTTTCTGAATGTTTGTGTTGTACACTGCATGCTAATAGCTATGAATTACAGAGACATTGCATTGCACATACC
Source organism: Patiria pectinifera (assembly GCA_029964075.1). Classification (NCBI taxonomy): domain Eukaryota; kingdom Metazoa; phylum Echinodermata; class Asteroidea; order Valvatida; family Asterinidae; genus Patiria; species Patiria pectinifera. The sequence continues at coordinate 4,966,860 of CM057132.1, forward strand.
TTTAGGAAAGTAGAGAGACTGCACCTTAAGTCAGTGTTGGAGCAAAGGCTTAAACCTTCAAGGCCAAGGCCAAGGCTTTGACTCTCAAGGCCAAGGCCAAGGCTTAGACCTTCAAGCCTCGAGGCCAAGGCCAAGGCTTATATTAACCCTCAAGGCTAAGGCCAAGGCCAAGGCCCTGTTTTATAAAATGACCACTGATAAAGAACTAATTATAGTCACATGACACATCATCACGAGTCGCCCATTAAGAAGAACAACATGTCTTAAATTGCAATCAACATGCTCGCATACACCGTTTTATGACTGCATTAGATCTATTAAAGTATAAGTTCAGGTCTTCAATATGGTTTAACTAAAACAAAATAAAGATTTACTTCTATATTGACGCACAATTCTCCCGAGTGTAACAAAAGGAGGATCCAAGAAACTGATTTGGGAAATTTTTATTTGCTGGGCCAACATGGTCAGAAATATCAGCGTTATCTAAAACAGATACATGCAAATCTTTAGCACTTATCAGGGAGACATACAACCAATCAGATAGATCTTTTCCATAATTGTATGCAATTTAAGTGATCATCTCATTAGCCCCACAAGTGTACAGAATATTTTTGCAGCAAATCTACTACAATGGTAAAAACATGTGATGCTATAAAAGTGGAAGTGTGCCCAACACACAAATCTACAAGGGGTTTCCCTCCTCCATGGTAATACGATTAAAATGGTAACAGCAACATTTCGAACAGATTTATCTGGAAAATGCAAAAATCTATGGGCCTTGAAGAGCCTTGACTCAAAATTGCAAGGCCGTGATCCCTCAAGGCCAAGGCCAAGGCCAAGGCCAAGGTTTTTGCCCTCAAGCCTCGAGGCCAAGGCCAAGGCCCTAAAATCCAGCCTTAAGGCCAAGGCCCAGCATCAAGGCACTACATCACTGCCTTAAGTGTTATTGCCAAAGGAAGTGAATAAAGTAGGAAACTACGATGTGAACAGTACATTGGGCTGTTGAGATTACACACTGTGTAAATGTAATGTTCTTTTTTTTTTTTTAAAAGCACTTTACAATTTTTTTGCCAAAAGTGGGCAAGAAAAGAAATAGGGATGGGTCAGGACACTCCTTGTCCCTCAGCTTGGATTCACCCTTGTGTGGAAAGTTGATCGTTAGGTTGAAAAGTAGCCATTCTGCAACATAGTGGTGCTCGGCAAAGTGAATCCCTTGTTTGAACATTTGTAATAACTTGTTTTTTACTTACGGCTGTTCCTTCTCCCAAAATGCAATCTCCCGTAAAGACAGCATTTTCTTCCTCAAGATACAGCACCATGTGGTCATCAGTGTGGCCTGGTGTGTAGATTACCCTGGAAAATCAACAGCCGACAAATACATACAATGAGCCATTTGCATGAGTGACCTATGACCTTTGTGCATCTCATTAAATATCTCATGCACTGAGAAGAAAATCTGACTATAAAAGATCCTGTTGTCATGAGCAACAGGCTGGGACAGTCTCAGCTTAAGTTGGTCTAGTTTAGGAGTGGCATTCTTACTTAATCACTTGATTTAAAAGCTAAACGTGGGCCGATTATTTTGGACAGAGTCTCAATCAAAAGTGAATAAGGGGCAGTGTTTCATTAAAAAGTAACTTTTTTGTTTTGCTCGCCAAATTCAGACACTCGATAATCAAATTTTTGGATGAAAATAAAAAATAGCACCGGGAACTTTAATTAGTTCATGAGCTATGAAGAAAACCCTTGTTTTTACTTTGCTTTACAATTAGAAGTGAGACTTCAAACTTGGCCTGCAACACAGGAATAAATGTTAGCATTTAACCAATGTTAAATGCTCCCACTTCAGAAATTCGGGAAAAATACTCACAACTCTCCAAGGTGTTCGAGACACACATCAAATTGAAGCTTATTTCATCATCCTTCATTTTCTGTTCAATTTTTGGGGGTTCAACTGATGAAATTTCCATCCGAAGATGATCACCCCTGAAAATAGTCCTGAAGCCCATCGCCATTTTGAAAAACGATGCCTACACTCCATTGCAAAATAGAGCGCTTTGAGGGCCCCGATTTCATCCTAATTGAACGGAACTACAAGCTCACAGTCCTGTGCACGGCTTTCACCCATATTTTTTACAAACCCTCAAGTTCATGGCCCACAGCATGCTCAAATACTGAAGATTTTGAGGGCATGCAAATCGTGATTTGGCCGGCGTAGGCAATTTTGGACCGATTTACTGGCCTGCAACCCTAAAGAGTTGAGATGGCCTGATATTGTTTGGCATGATATTCTGGTGCCACCACATTACCACATTCACAACATGCAAACAACAAGGGAGTCTGGCTGCCAGACCAAACACCATCCTCAAAGGTCAATGCACTTACATTGTACATGTACAATGTAGTGGTGATCCAGTGTTTTTTAAACCACGACTTGTCTCAAGCTTCGGCTTCATAATCTTTTAAAGTCCAAACCAAATTGACTAGCAAGATATTTCTGAAGCAAATCATGGACCTGTAGACAATGCATAGTGAGCCAAAGTAGGTAAACTCTCCTGAAGCCTTAAGCTGGCAACAGAGCCAAGCTTTTGAAAACACCAACACAAACCTTAATGTGGCACCGTCAGTCCGTAGAACCTGTCCGTCTTCCAAGTATTTGTACTCCCGATCTACCCCCTCGATGGGCTCATCTTGATGCGGGCTGCGAGGCAACTTTGACACATCAATGGAGGACGCTAAAATAAAAGTGGGATATGAAATTGTACTTTATCAACACTGTAAGGCAAATTACTGTGAGGCAAGGAAAGCAGAGTTGATATTGAGTTAATCACATGTCAGGTTTAAAATTGAAACTGAATGCCTTGTCACAGTTCATTTCAATCACTGGTCAGTTCATTTCAATCATTGGTCAATGGACATGAGCCTGGCTGACTTGTTATTGACTTGATACAGTCAAAACGTGAAAATACCTAACCCTTACAAGATTAGTCTAGTATAAGCCCCACGTAAATATCTGTGAAACATCTCTTAAAGATTCTTTTCAAGGAGAAGCAGACTTTTAATGAAAATTTAAGGGATCAGATGTTCATAGTAGTCCGAAAATTTGGGACTCTCAATACCGCGAGTCCCAAAACTTAAGGTATTGAAAACATGCAATACAACAAAATAGACTGGCACCTGAAACAACCAGTCCAACACAGATTCAGTACTGCATCAATCAACTGTGCCAAAAGAAACATGTGGAATGCAATGGGAACTAGTCTCTATTTACAACACATTTCACCACAGTCAGTCACCAGACTAATGACTATGAATGAAGAGGTCAGTCTTTTCAAACAGTTGGACCATGGTTGGACATGTACCAGTCTAGTCTTTAGCCTCATTTTGAAATCACTTGACTTCCCTCTCATGTGCACAATATTCAAGAGAAGTCTCCTTTAAAAATTGAATTGCAAACTTGGTTGGTGAATACTGAGGACCTTTTCTTTGCCCAGTGGAATTTTAGGGGAAATTTGCTGGCTAAAGAGTGAGTAAAGTTGGCCTGATTTAGTTTTGCACGTTTCAGAGCACTCCAGGTCCCAGTCTGACACCATATGTGCCCTTCAGTTTTTTGCAAAACAATCTGAATATACTGACAGTGAACACACTACCGTATCTGATGACTAATAATGGGCCCTATTCTGTAGTCATATCAAATTGGAGTGATTTTTGTAGGACAAAAAGATGGCTTTCAAACAAAATTTCAGAGGCAAAATGTGGGAGTCCAGATTCTGTGCACACATGGAATGCTCAACTGCTATGCTGTTTCTTACAGGGCGCGTAGTGCTTAAAGATAATAATTTAAGTTTCTACAACTTTTTTGTATTCACAGTGTACATGGTGTAGGGCCAAGGATATTTGTAACCCTATTTTTAAGCTAAATTGGTTAAATTTTAGGAACTACATGTACATTGCAGCTTGCTTGTGTTATTGGTGGGCGTAAATCAGTCAATCTGCGCAATTGGTCAATCGCGCTGCATTATCAGTCGATCATGACCAGGATGACGGATACATTGTATATACAATGTACCTTTAAAAAAATCATCCTCCAGAGCCAAGGTGTTCAACGGGTTGCAGCGTGATTGGCCGACAGTGTCATGATCGACCGACAGCTCAGCGCGAACAACCGATTGCGCCCAGCATTAATCATGAGAAGGCTGCAGAGCCCCCTCAAGAGTCCATAGTCTTACCAAGCTGAAGTTCCTTGCAGACCCCTGGAATACCCCCCACGTGGTCATGGTGCCAGTGAGTGACGAGAACCTCTTGAATGCTCGTCTTGTGATTGGACAGTGTGGTCTTCAGATTGCTCAGATATTCTGGTTTGTCTTCCTCGCCAGTATCAATCAAGAAACGTCTGTGTTTAAAATGTAAATCATGAATGAACAGTCCCATGGATACATGTTCATGTTTATTTTATCTTTTATTTTTTGGTAACAGATATGGAAGTCGAGTGTGTACAATGGTCTGTGTGCCTCTTCCACTCTTGAGAAAGGGTTTTGCAAATTTGTGAGAAATGATACATGTATTCCAGCGTATAGTGTATCCCTCTTAAATATTAAAATCTTAACACTTTCTTATTTCTACAAATGTTTTTTAAGCATTTGTTCCTGCCAAAATGTGAACATCAGTCAAGTATCAACAGACATTAGAATCTGTATTTGCTTTGTTTAACCGTATCATGAAATTGTCCTTCACGCAAACATCTGTGAGAATGCACTTTTCTAAAAGGTCACTTTTATTCCCTGCAAGTATCGTCAAAGGTCTCATCTTTATTTTGTAGTTGTTTCAAGGATACATGTATTTGTCATTTTAACATGACCATCCCCCCCCCCCCCCAAATCAAAAGTTGCTGAGTCACGTTTTGAATTGCGCCCGAATGCAGTGTCCGGGACACGGTCTCATCCAACCAATTGCAGCTACGTGATGTCCTGCACTGAAACGACGAACTATAGCAACCGCGTGCGTGCGTGCGCGCTTCGCCAAATTAAAAAATAAACTAATTAGGCATTTGAAGTTAAAAAAAAACATGTTTCTCGTCCCCACCCGCTTCCTTTTTGGAGGCCGCCTGGATTTTTTTATTATTTTTTATTTTTGAAAAATGCAGTAAAAAACACCGAAAAAGTCCACAAATTCATCGGAAAATAAATACTTGCGAAATATGTGACCAATACAACTCTAAATGACACTACTGTATGTTCAGTTTTCTTGTCCAACTTGTCTTTCATTTTAAAAGTGTCTTTGAACAGTGGAAACAAAAACAGTTTGAAATGGCGACCATCTTGAAAAAAAATAAAAAATAAAAAGCCCCTCTTCCTCCTTTTTTTTCAAAAACCCGGACGAGAAACATGTTGTTTTTTTATTTGGCCTGACGGAAATTTCCAACAATGCGTCTTTCGACGCATCGTTGGAAAGGCCTTTTTTCATTGTTTTCTTCAAAATGACAGCTTGCCAGAGAGAATAATTTCACAGGGAGTTTAGTCCCATTATTATCTTTAAATACCAAGCATGCTTTTCAACAATAATTAGGCCTACGTTAGCTGGAGTTACCCAGCCCTGAGTTTTATCAACCATGACAACCCAATGATAAAACTTAGGGCTGGGTAACTCCAGCTTTGCCTACGTCAGTTAGTTACTTTTTGAACATGTTGAATACTGCAACTGATGGACTGTAGCTTGAACTACTTGAGTTACTCAAGCTAATGCAAATTTAGACCCGTGAACGTGGCGTTGTATACAACGCCACGTTCTTGTGTCATTTTGAACCTAGCGAAAATCGATCCGGCAAACACAATTCCGTATGGGTGTTGAGTACTCACCTAGAAATCTAAATTTGCCCGTCCGATTGTTTAGGCTGTGTAATTTCGACGAAATTTGCCCATCAGTAAAGACCCATACGAACGTGTACAGAAATTTCATTTTTACACGACAAGTGACCCTAACAAATGACCCCGGACGAGTCGCTTGGACAGATTGACGGCTGTTTCATGTCGCAACCCCGAAAAAAACAACCCCGCACCCGATTGGCTGTTCGGCTCATCACGTGTACGTGTGCGCTCACGCACGTGGGCGCACGTGCGCCAGCGTGCGGTGCGGTGAGAGAGGAAAGGACTTGAAACTTGTCTAAAACGATGTCTCTTTTAGCTGCGACAGTAAACAGCCGAAGAATTATACGAAGGACGGTACAATAAAACGCAATGCGCATGCGTCACTTGGGAGAAAATGGCAGCTAGCAGGACATCATAAACCGGAAAATCGGGGCCAGAATTTTCCTCAAATTTCGTCAAATGCAAGTTTTGACGTGCAAACGGATTTCAAGACAGCTTCATATGTGAGTACTTATTACATGGGCAAAATAACATCCAGTGTGTGTAACGGAGGGAGTCAGAGGGACAATTTCGCCAGGTTCAAAATGACACAAGAACGTGGCGTAGTTTACAAGCCACGTTCACGGGTCTAATGCAAATTATACCTTTTCCCGGTTCCTACAATGTATGTATTCGTGCCTTGAAGTGTCATGGGCCCTGGGTTACAGCCCAACACCCGCACGATTCGGGAAGAAAGTTGCTCCACTTTTGGGATCACAGTAGCCATAATATTCATCATTCAACCTGATAATCAGGATTTCCCTTACTTGCCACACCGCCGACCGCAACGCGCCGGCTCATCATAACACGGCACGGCACGTGATATGTTACGAGCGCCACCAAGTGGTCAGAAAGTGTTCATTTAACAGAATAAGACGGATACCTAAAACATGATCTGTCTTTCTATTCCTATCACACTAATGAATCAGGATACCATACTTAATTTATTGCATTGAAAATGATGGTAAAGTGTTGTGTAGGCGTTTCGTCGGAAGATATGAAGGTAATATTTTACTGTTTTTGTTGATTAAAGTGCGAAATCAATGTTACGACTGATTCTCGACTTTATCATGACTTAATTTTCAGGGGATTGAATAAAAATTATGCTATTTTGGACGGTGTAAACTGAGTGAGAAGACCTCGACATGGCGAGTCACTGAGTCAGTGACTGTGAGAAAACTTCAGTTTCAAAGAGGGCGCGCTTTCCGTGGCAGCATGGGGCAATTTCGCTCGTCCCGGATCCCCACGATCTCATATAATATCAGGGCGCTGGTGAAAAGTTTTCTATACTAGGCCACCACTTTTATTATTAAGCAGTGGCTATCGTTACGGCAGCCGTAACGCATTTCCCATTTTCTATCGTTTACGGTAGTTTTATAAAAAATGAGAAGAAAATATAAAATTAGAAGGAAAAAAGTGAATTTGAACGTTATGAAATTTGGACTTTATTTCCCTTTTAAAAAAAATCCTCAGTCCAAAGCCTCACTAAGTCCTCAGGTTAGAAAAGGAAAAAAATTCGAGTGCAAAACTGAGATGCGAATCGCAACCTCGCAGTGCAAAATCCTACCCTCTGTCGACTGAGCTATCGCACTGCTCGCTAAAACGTGGGGATACCTGCGTGCGTATCAAAAAAGTATCGTCGAGAGGGCGCTAAACAACGGCTGCCGTAACGATAGCCACTTCGTATCAATTAATTTTCGAGCGCCAAAAAGTTGCATCCTTATTCATGTTATTATGGTTATTTCCTCCACTTTCCCTCCTCTCCTTTCCCTTTCCTATTCCTTTAACATGTTTAATTATCACTGTTTTATAGTACTTCATTAAGATTCGAGACTCGGACTGTCGGACTCTTGTTTGAAACACAACACTTTTACTAGGCTGCGCATGATCGCTTGTTGTAATAACCAATCTTTGGATGTATTTAAAATATCCATTGAAATAAGACTAATGAATATTAAATAAACTAAATACCAGGTATTCATATTCATGAGGAATTAAATATTCATAATGACGTATTGCACTATCATTGGCCGGCTCATGCGTTGTCGATGTCATGTGTAACTTACCGCTGGCGCTAAACTTCCAGACACTTCAACATGTTCAATCACTATGGCCGGTAGACCCGTGAACGTGGCGTTGTAACGCCACGCTGTTGTGTATTTTCGAACCTAGCAAAATTGATCCGCAATACATATTTTCGTATGGATGTTGAGAACTAACCTAGAAATCTAAATTTGCCTGTCCGCGAGTTCAGGATGTGTCATTTCGAGGAAATTTGCCATCAATGAAGACCCATACGAACGTGTAGAAATTAGATTTTAACCCGACAAGTGACCCTGACAAATGACCCTGGACGAGTACCCAGGGTCATTTGTGTGCAAAATTATCGGAGCCCTCCGAGCTACCCGTCTGCTTCATGTGGCGCATATGATAGGCGGCGTCTGATTGGCTAATAACGAGACCACTTGATAAACGCAGCTAATAATTTGGAATCGTACTTATGATCCGGACATCAGGAGTGCCCGGAGCGTCAGTGCGATACCAAATTATCTGCAGCATTTACAATGTATCACATGGTAAATCACATGCATGATCGGAGGAGGTCGCAGGACGTCGAGATCGGAAAGATTTCCATACATGTATGTATATATGAAGTTCACTCAACACCCTGTGTACAAACCCTATGAGATTGGACTGAAAAATACTAAGTGTTTTCTAAGAAAATGCTTGTATTTTCTCACTGCTCAAATTGACTTTGATGACATGAAATTGCTATCTGGGGGCTTGTTAGTCAATACAGAGGAAAATTAGTGAACTTCGTATATGGAAATCTTTCCTCGAGATCTTGCCAGATTTAACCTAGAATATCGTTTGAATGCCAGATTTGGCGTAAAAGCAGATTTCAACATGTTCAAGAAAGCTTGATATGTGAATACTTATCGCACTGTAAGGCAATGTTCAGTCTTTGTCACGGAAGGACAATTTCGCTTGGTTCAAACATGTACAAGAGCGTGGCGTACCTTTACAAGCCACGTTCACGGGTCTATATGGCCGGTAGCTCTACTGAGTGGAGCGTTGAACTACTGTACGGTACCCTCCGTACAAACGCTCCACCGATTTGGTATACTTTGGTGACATGTACACGGTATGCATTTTTGTGCATGTCCTCGCGAGGACAAAAGGCCCCCAATAAACTGGTAAAGAGAATACAAATGAGAAAGACAGTAAACCTGGATAGATCCACACATTCATGACATTCCATAAGACCCCTTAAATTGTTCCAAACAACCTTAATTTTGAAAAAAAGAAAAAAATTGTCTGAACTTACCGCTCACAATTAAATGTGTCTGCCGAGTTGCACAGTCCATTTCACTGACATGACTGATACATAATTCATCGCGCGCGTGTGTGACGTTACTATTGAGGAAAAACAAGTTGCGCTTACTCAACGACTGTTGCATGTAGTCGTATGTGCCCCGCGCCGTCTGACAGAGTGGGTTTTTGGCCCGGGACATAATTATATCAGTATTTACAATACTGTACACATTACTAACACCATTCTCTAAGTAGGGTTGTCTGGTCAAAATTCCTTCTAAAATGAAATACCAAAAACGTAGCTTGAATGAATGCCTTTGGAATTTTCCATATTGGATCAGTAGTTTAGGAAATATCAATTATTTTGTATTAAATTATATGCCATAAGAAATAATTTACTAAGGAGCTTGAAATTTGGTTTGTGGGTTGCTCTTGCTAGTCTTATCAAGCCTATTGATTTTGGGGCCCGACAGGTCAAAGGTCAATGCACTATTGCCATAACCATAACAATAGTCTTCCATTTTGGTTGGGGACACTGACTTTATAAAAACTGCCAGCATGCCAGGGGGATTGCGCAAGTCTCACTTGCAGCATTTTTAAAGGACAGTTCGTCACCGGTTTCACGAAGGGGCGGGCATGTGGATTTTGAAGAAAAACCGTTTTCGAGATAATCGCAAGAGAAGTTTCTCCGTTTTTAAAACTGCAAAAACTACTACTTTGCAACAACTTTATGCAATAAGAAAACCTTGACGTAATTCTTTGATAGGTAAACTTTAATTA